>MU684645.1:87039-136058 GCA_026770625.1 Nicotiana glauca
GTTGAGATGAAAGGAAAGAGAAAGTGGGAAGATACAGTCCTATAATTATGCCTAATATAAATGAACCCTTAATTATATCCCTAATTTGAATTATGATATATAAATGGTAATTTGGTATGCTTAAATGTAATAAACACAAACCTTAAACATTGAGGGTAATAAGATTTGATATATGGTATAGGTAGGTAAAAATCCCAAAATTAAAAGTCTGGCTCATAAAACAAGGAAACATTGCTAAAGTTGAATTTCTACCTTGTTAGTAGGCGGGGACGAAACTTCAAGATTATCCACTTTGACCACTATTTATATACTTCACCCGATCTAAACAAGTCAAAATAGCATGGGCTAGCCAGTTTCTCGGATTGGTTATTGAAAAAGAGCCATCATTTTGAAAAATAGTCACTATTTTATATAGAGATAAATTCTGGACAAAAATACCCTAGCTGAAATAAGAAAAATTCTATCATAAAAATTCTCATATATAAAAAAAAATAAAAATTCAAACTCCACCATATTATGCTGGAAATATTCCGGATTTTTAAAGATATGTTTGTTCAAATTTTATTTTAACAAAAAAAAGTAACTAAAATTTAAAATTGTGGCTAATTTTCAATTATCAAAAGTAAATCTAGCTATTTCTTATTTTCTTTTTCGTAAAAATTGCACGGGGCGCCCTATTTGGGCGTCCCCTTTTAACCTGTAGCCGCTTTGTCTTTTTGTTTGCATCCGTACCCACTTTTTAAAAAACTTCAGTTTTCCTTTATAACTGGGTTTATTTTATAACTGGCAAACTTCAGCTCTAGAGCTGAAGTATCCCGGTTACTAAACAAAAACTTTAGCTCCTTAAGTTTTTATTTTATAACTGGAAAACTTAAGCTGGAAAACTGCTTAAGTTTTTATTTTATAACTGGAAAACTTAAGCTCTAGAGCTTAAATTTTTATTTTATAACTGAAAAACTTAAGCTGGAAAATTGCTTAAGTTTTTATTTTATAACTGAAAAACTTAAGCTCTAGAGCTTAAGTTTTTATTTTATAACTGGAAAACTTAAGCTCTAGAGCTTAAGTTTTTATTTTATAACTGGAAAACTTAAGCTGGAAAACTGCTTAAGTTTTTAAAACTTCAGCTGAAGTTTTCCAGTACAAAAGAAAAACTTTAGTTAACTTCAGCTGAAGTTTTCTAGTACAAAAGAAAAACTTCAGCCCCGTGTGCTGAAGTTAACTTCAGCTGAAGTTTTCCAGTACAAAAGAAAAACTTCAGTCCCGTGTGCTGAAGTTATGTGAAAAAGCGGGTATGTTTATAATTTTTTTTTGCAAAGCAGGCATAGATTAAAATATGGCACAAAAAGCGGGCATAGATGCAATTGCCCCTTCTTTTTTCCCTCCAAACAGTTACAGTCTAGCCTAAAAGGTGAATATGGGCTTAAGTCCAAAATAAATGCAGTATCATCATCATCCTCGTCAAACAAACAAACACCATCTATCCATGGGAAGCAGCATCAAAGCTTTGCATTTGCTGAAACCAGCCACTGATTCTTTCTTCTTCAGTTTCACTAAAAATGGCATTTCCTCATCACCGCTGTCAATTAAGCAGCGAAGAAGCTACTCTATGAAATCGAGTGTTCTAGAGCCTCCCGATGTTCCTCGTTTGGCTGAAACTGCTCGAATTTCACTCACCCCTCAACAAGTAATTATTATTCTTTTCATATTTAACCTTATTGTTATTGTTTATACATTCCAAAACTAATCTAGGTTTTCTTTTGTAGGTTGAAGAATTTGCTCCCAAAATTCGACAAGTTATAGATTGGTGCCGTTCTTTCTCTTCATTTTTTTGTCTCTGTTTATCTAAGTCATTGGTTAATATTAAAAAGGAATTAAGATGGTGTTCTAATAATAGAAAAGTTGTTGCCTTTTTAATTTTCTTCCAGTGATTTATTGATATTAAAGTTACGAGGAGGATATGTTTGTTAAGCACTTTTCAAATTCAACAGTTAATTGATATCTTGCTCTTAATTCAACTGAGTCCCTTTGAACCAAATTTTTATTGATTTGGTTACCAGGCTTTAATTTCATTGTGGTTTGTACTTATTTAGTTGACCTTAAAGTTTTTATTTTTTTATTTTTTATAATGATGATTGAGAAATCCATCTAGGGCCAACCCTCAGGACCAACCACAGTCGTCAAACTCAGAGATAATGGACCCTCCCCTCTACCCTTCCCCACTTAAATACCAAGCTTAGTTTGCATGGTGCAGGGCTCGAACCTATGGCCTTTTAGTACCTTAGAAGTGTTATTTACATTTATTTTAGTTGAGTTAACTATGCTAAACATGGTAGAGTTATGTATCTTAAAACTCAAGTGGTAGATAGAACTGAGTATTAACATAAAGTTGCTGCTCAATTTGTATTAGGAGAACCTCCTATGTTAGACATTCGTAAAATATGTCTTTTCTTTTCCCCTCTTTGCGAGCAGGGTGGTTAATCACCTAAATTTGTCTTCAAGTTCTGAAACTAATGTTCAGAGTTTCTATTTCAAGTCTGAATCCGGTTGTGCTTGAACTTGAAATAGTTGGAACTTTTGAAGCTCGCAAGGCGGCATTAGTCCAGAATTTGGTGGATACTTGATATTTGTCTGACCTAGCTAATGGGGGGGGNTGGGTTCGGATTCTAGTCATTTTAAGCTATTGGGTTCTAAATTAATAATTTGTACATATTTAATAAATTTCTTAAGATAAATACAAGGTTCGGACTAAAGATAATGGGTTTGGCCGAACCCGTAACTGAAGGCCTGGCTTCACCCCTGCATTATTTACTTTTGGTACTTTCTACAATGTTGCATTGTCTACTTTTCATGTTTTGATGCGTATTCCTCTTTGGTGGAACAGGTTTGGACAACTTCAAGCTGTTGATCTGCAGAGTATCGAGCCAGCCATAAGGGCAGGTGCTTAAGATACTTAATTGGATACTTCTCTTTGTTTTTTTTTTCTTTTAAGTTTCTAATTTTTTTCCCCCTTGAAGATGATGTGGTATGGTTCTCAAAATAGTGCTTGCATCATTTGGCATGAATATCAGAAAAAATGGTATAAGAATGCCTGCCTTCTCATCTCGGGCTATAAGCACCAAAACAGAAACTTTTTCCCCCATATTTTATTTAGCTGGCCGTGCACCAACCACCCTAAAAGATTTCGTTGACTGATCTTCAGTGTCAGCTATTGGACACCCAACAAAGAAGAAATTTATCTGCTTGCAAATTGTATTCTATTAAAATAGAACACCAAATAACGCCTACCTCATCCCTTTTTTCTCCTCTCATGTTCTAGTTTACTAGTGTTAACCTGTAGCTGAGTCCTTAGCAATGGTTTCCCGGAAAAAGCTATAGCCGTGCTAGGGTAGACAAACAAATAGGTTAAACAATCAAGGTTACTGTTCTTCTTTTTCATCTGGATCTTTATTGGATTTAAAAATCTTATAGAAAACTGAAACAGCTTGTAAAATGTCAAGTTGATACAATTAGGCTATCAATCAAAATCATTTGCTTGGAAATTCTGTGTCTTTTGACTTGAACAATCAGAATGTTTTGTTGGATTTTCTTTTCTGACTTGTGTATTAATAACATGTAAGAGTACAAGACTTTTGAACAACAAGCATTTGATGCAACATTGAAATATTCCGTTTTGGCAATTTCTTTCTTGATCTACAGATACCGAGGGAGATAATTTGCGCGATGACATGCCTGAAAAGTTTGAGAATAGGTAATGTTGTTTTCCTCCATCAACTTTCTTTTATGTTATTTGGCCCTATGGTAGCAAACGAATGATTCTTGTATGCAATTTCCTCAACAGGGAAGCATTGATTTCTGCTGTGCCAAGCTTTGAGGAGCCTTACATCAAAGTTCCCAAAGTGTTAAATAGGGAGTAATATTATTTAGGTAATATTTCATTTTACTTTCACGGAAAGACCGTGATTTTTTGTTGATGTATTTTGATTAGAAGAAAGACTAGAATTCATCCCTCCAAAATCTTTTCCCAGATGTATTTAGATGCAAATGAACTCTTTTCTTTTTCATGTTTCATAGTTTAGCCTGTTTGGCCAAGCTTCTTGGGAGGCCAAAAGTGCTTTTTTTCCCAAAAGCACTTCTTTTTCTTAACTTGAGGTGTTTGGCCAAGCTTATTTGGGAAAAAAAAGTGCTTTTTGGAAGAAGCAGAAGCAGTTTCAGAGAAGCAGAAAAAAGTAGCTTCTTTCCAAAAGCAGAAGCAGAAGCAGTTTTGACTTTGTTTCTTACCTTGAATACCCCTAACAAAATATAGTATATACCAAAATAACCCTTAAACCTAATACTTAGGATATTAATTTATAAATATTTTTTCTTATTTTTAGGAAAACTTTATAATATATAGTGACTTTAGGGGTGAATGCTTTTTATATTTGTTGAAGGAATTTTAATATATTTAACTTATATTAAAAGAATTAAGTACTTTTTAATTTTATTTTCATATTTTACTTAAATAAAATGATTTTTTTAATTATTGCATATAATAGCAAAATTTTGAGATTATTTATTTACTTATAATATTAATTATTAAGTAAATCTATTCATGCCCTTATTCGTAATTTGACACTTAAAAGCACTTTCTAAAAAGCTTGGCCAAACACAAATTATTTTTCAAAAGTGTTTTTCAGACTGATTAGCCAAACACAAACTGCTACTCTCCAAAAGTACTTTTTTCAAAAGCACTTCTCAAAATAAGCTGAATTCTCCAGCTTGGCCAAACAGGCTATTAGTCTCTTACTGCTTACTGCTGTTATCTCTATTCTGCTGCTCTATTGCTCATCTAAAAAGTTCACAAGTATCTGAATTGGTATTATGTACATTTCCTACTTGTCCGATATTTAATACATGTTACTGTGCGCTTCCTTTTTCAAATGAAAATGGCATTGTTCCGGTTTGAATTCCATAGAAGAGATAACATGGGTGAAATATATTGACAAGCAAATGAAAGACTTCCTCTAAAATTCTAATCAGGTTTGATCCACTTAGGGTTATAAAAAATGGTTGAGTGTGCTTGCAAATTTACTCTATTTCATTAAATAATTAAACAATTGAATTGGTTCAAAAATATTAGGCGGGTCAATGACTAATTCATAACAAAAAATGCATCGATGTATACAAGGCACTCTTTTAGTTTGCGGAAAAAGGGTCAAATATACTCCAGTACTATACTCTCGTTTGATTCAAATATACCCTTTTTCGTTAAGCTTGTCCAAAGTGGATATCCAATACTTTAATGAGATGGATGCCACATGGCTTGCCACCTCAGCGCCTTAACCAATTTTGCTCCTCCCTTCTATTCCTTTTCCACCACTAAAATTTCCTTCCCCTCCACCACCATTGCCACCGTGAAAAATATTGTATTTCAAATTTTAGTCTTTCATATATTGATTAGGTGCGCTGAGGTCACCTCATTAAATATCAGTGTCATATAGGACTGAATGTCCACGATGGACAAACTTAACAAAAAAAAGAGTATATTTGAACTAATGATATTACAACAAGGATATATTTGAACCTAAAGCATAACAAAAGACATTAAAAAAATTTCTCATAGTATAAGGTTGTAAACATTTAGTCAGAAAAATGTTGTACCATTTATTAGATAGAAATATTCACTTAGACTTTCGATAAGCGAAACAAGTAAATGAAAACAGAGGGAATAATAAGTAATCTGTTTAATTTAGCCAGCTGACTTTTACTTTTCGCAGTGCAGTCAAAATTTAAAGTTGAATTCCAATTCAATCTGTCATTAATATGATGAAAGTAACTAACCATGTACGAGAAACCAACAAACAGGCAACAAAGAATTCAAATGCTGTGTTTTAAAATGAGAACTTTCTTGCATTTTCTTTGTTCTGTTACCACAAAAAAAATCCTTTTTACCCACACTTGAACAATCTTCAAACTCTTAACAAAAAAATCAACTAACTCAACCAGAGCTGTTTTATCACCAATCTTCTTTTTCGAAAACTATACAAGCAGGGGCGACCTGGACACAGTACAACAAAGAAACTCAAACAGCAACTCAGTAGAGATCCTGGTAAGGCAACAGCATTCAGCTAGAAAAACACATCTTATTGAATAATAAACTAATAAGCATCACCCGAAGATTACATTAAGAATTCCAGAAGGATATATATCTTGGATATTTACAGTGAAGAAACACAACTGCACAACCAAAAGTGGAGGGTGTTGCACAATGAATGCCTCTCTCGGTATTTCTATCTACTCTTTCAACTTTCTTCTGTTGTCTACCCAATTCCTTTCTACATCTGTGACAATTCACTATCTAAACGACTATAAAAAAGGCAAAAAGTGGGTGATCTAGAAAAATCAAAATGAACCCAGAAAAAAGATAGGGTGTTAGCGGAATATTTCTGCTCAGCTTTGTACTATGATTGCCAAAACAATTCGAAGTCATTGCTATACAACGACCTATCTTGAATCTCTAGATTAGCAACATGCCAATTTACGAGCTGCAATTGGATACATTTACACAGAACCAGTGCGAAAGGAAATATCCACCATTCACTTTCATCCCTGCAATAGCAAAAGCATTATTTGATAGCGAAATTGGATAAATTTCAGATGATAACATTGGACAAACTTCAGAATGCTTACATGTTCCATGGCTGGAAGTAAGGAAGCTTTCTGCTTGATTGGGTGCTATAGTGGACATATCCACAGACAAATGTGACAATCTAGCATGAGATAAATGATATACAGAGCAGTAAGTAGGCATAACCAGAAAATAGTCAGTAAAACATATTGATGAAATGACTTTTTACGCCTTCAGTGGAGAGTTTAGACAGCGAATGGTTCTAATTGGTCAATTAGAAAAATCAGAAGTTATGGTGACATGCAATTCAACCATCTCAGTAGATGAATGTACATCCCAAGTTAGTTTTGAAAACACTAACCAAAACTGAATGATGAATTTTGACTTGAACTGGATATGGACATTAGTGCAAAAACTGTTAGAAAAATAAATGGCACTCATAAAAACAGCACTTATTTGGTGGTAGATTATGTAACTAAGAATGTGCTACTACAATATCTCTTTTAGGGAAATGGACACTATTTTAGGAATAAATAGAGGGCAGGGTTCAAATTTGGGAGAGGTGGTAGACCCAAATGATTGCATTTTGAAGTATACAAATTGATAACTCCTAACTAATTGACACTTTATTGGGGGTAAAAAACCCTAACAGATGAAAAGAACAGAAATTGACAAAGTATATCACCAGAGAAGATATAAAGTCCTACACTTATGAGACTTTTATATCGAGCATCAGTGATAATGCAGCTTTCCCTCCAGTCAATCCCAGAGTATGACCCAGTAAGTAAAGAGAAAAAAGAAAGGCACAAGGAAAGAGAAGGCAGAATATAAGGACCACTTTAAGAATGCTGACCGTTTCTGGGCCCTAAAAAGGTAAATAAGTTGGGTAAAGGAACAGATAGATTACCAAAACAAGTTCGCTACAGGCATAATTACTCTTTTCATTTTTAAGGGTAAAGGGTAAAAGTTACTTACAACATTAATCAGGGATGTAATGTTCCACATTGCATATACACGTGCAAGACCCGCAGAACGCCTTTGCCCATGACTGAAGAGAGCATTGATTCCAGCAGGAAATGGAAATAATATTCCAAGAGGTAAAACAAACAAAACCAGAAAGACATCCGCTAAGGAAATCGAATACAGCTGGAGCAAAGTAAGCAGCACTAAACTAAAATCGCCTAGCAGCAGTATCGAAATGACCAAACCAACAAGATCCTGCAACATTAACAAAATGTTCTCAGGAACAAAATTTCAAGGCCACCCGACGAGAGAGAGAGAGAGAGAGAGAGACCTGATGACCAACTGGTTTAGTGTTATGAATTAAAAAAGAGAGAATATAAAACAGATCTCTTTTCTCCTTAAGCATCTTTAAGTTGTTAATGTCCAAAATCCCTCCGTAAAACTTCCGCTTTACAATGTTTTTGCCATCCCCCCATAAGTTTGACTCATCTCTTAGATAGCGCGGAGAATTCTGTATGTCTGTGTTGCTATCACTGCAAACAACGAAACAAATAGATCAATTAGGTCCATTGCAGTTGGGGGAGCAAACAAAAGGGGGAAGATATGAGATAATATTGTTACATTCCTCCACATGAAAAGTTGAAAATATTTGGGGTGCGTAGAGCAAATAGCCAAAATGGCAGAGACTGGAATACAAAATGTTCAAGGAGGAACTAGTTATGAATTGTTCTTCTTTCGAGCAAGACTCTCCAAATCCTTAGAGAAATTACATATTATTAAACCCTTTAACTTGCAGACATGAACTAATCAGTGATAGAATCTTCAGATGATTAAACCCTGCCCTCTTCTACCACTCCCCGCCGGTCCTTCTTCAGTGACCATGAGATGACCATGTAACAATTTCACCACAATGACAGCAACACAAACAGTGCATAAACGAATGAATACATGTTTAACATGTATTCACGACTTAAATAAAAGTCACAGATACAAGTGAAACCCTGTGAAGTATGAGAGTCCAGATGAAGGAATATGTCAAAATGGACCGGAGTCAGGACAAAATGCAGGAAAAACCAAATAAAGAATCTAAAGGAAACTCTAAGTGCACACCATACCTCGATAGGTGTTCACTTCTGGAGCCTTCATCAAGACCTTCAAAAGACACTAGTCCAGTTTCTTCTTCGATAACACACACCGAAAGTCCAAATTGAGTATAGCTGTCAGTTGTTGCTTGGAACAATGCAAGATCCACGCGGATGCCGTAGACCCTTAAAGCAGGATTGGCAAAAGTTTCAAGCCATCTAAGCACCGGGCGAAACATTGTACTAAGGCGACCCCGACGTACCAAGCGCAACTGTGCATTCAAACCAGCCACAAGACGGTACCATGTAGTAGGTGGAACAGACTGAAAACAATTGCATATCTTTAAGTACAAGGTGATTAAAAGCATCAGGAAATCCCTGCTTCTTCTCTAACTTTTTTTTTTTGCATTGGATCATGACTAACCTGACTCATAAGACTGGTAATAACATTGTCATTATTGAGTGAGAATGGAGCCATATAACTTCCATCACCACCAAATAGCAGGGACATCGGAAACCTTTGGCGAAGACTAGGAGGAAGATCGCTTCGCTTTTCATCACCACCAAGAAAGAAGTCCAAATATGCTAGCATTAGATCAGGTGTTGCTGCTACCTACAGTCATGAAGACCTATAATTAGGGTTGAGAAGTCATTCTCAAACCACACGGTTCAGTAAAATTTGCTTTTGGGACTCTGAACATAAAATCAAATAAAACAGGGGAAAATGACACATTTTTGCAACCGAAAAAGAAAATCAAAACTAATGTTATTAAGAAAATAATTTAATTCAACATCTGATATCATAAAATTAATACTTTATTAACAAATTCAACGCCTGATATATCCAGGAGTCATTTATAATATGCTAATCTTTAGAAGCGGTCCACTACGGTTGAAAGACAAAATTTAGATTGAAGTCTTTTAATTTTAGGAAGAAATCAACAGTGGAAAACTAAAAGGCGAAATCAACAGTGGAAAACTAAAAGGCAGTGGCTGAAATCAAAATTTTGAGTTACAGCATATGGATGGCAGTACAAAGTCAAAATACAATACACAATGGCTCTGCTAAAAATAAGCAGAGCTATCACACAACTGAGATGCTACTTTTTCCTGCTCAACATGATATAGTTGGTCCAATTAGAAACTCTGACAAAATAAAGATGCTGTTCAAACTTAACAATACATTTTTGCAAGAAAAATATCCAAAAGACTGTTACCTACATAAAACAAGCGTACACAAAGCCAAGGTACAAAAATGGAGTTTGAAGTTTGAACAGCAAATAGCAGAAAGAACCAAAACTTCACCCATTCAAATTTCTAAACATGCTTAAAAATAAAATAATGACAAATATATCTGACCAAAGTACAGTATAATCTAACCTTCAGCCCCTCATAAAGAGCACGTGATCGACAAGAACGTAAGCAAGCATGATCATATTCTGATCGCACAAATTCACGAAGGCGTTGTAACTTCATTCTACGCCGCCATTGCTGCCATGACCATGCAAGAGGATACACAAGGATACAAAGAATGCTATAAACTGCTCCTTCCCACCATTGGTAGGCAGCAATAGTATTAATCTCATCCACAAAGGTGTTGAAGGCACCCTCATATCTGGCAGTTAAATACAAAACTACTGAATGGCTATTCCCAGTTTGTATAAATTATTCGACAAAGAAAGACAAAGACACCAGATTCGGGTGTGTGTGTGTGTGTTCGGGCGGCGGGGGAATTAAAACGAAGGAAAGAACCACCCAGAGAAAATGGAGGCAGAAAGAGATACATTCTTCCTCCCTCATTTTCCCTTCTGGATTAAAGCAAGAGTAAACTTGGAAAAAAAAAAGCGACTTCAACGAAACAAAACAACCAAAGCAACACATTCAAAACAAAAGAGTAAACTGCCAAGATAAAATGGAAAAAAAAAATCAACTTACACAACTTCTTTTATTTGCTGTGGAGGTGTATGAGACAGATGCCAAGGTTCACTGAATGTGTTTGGACCCAAAAAGTACAATCTATAGACATGGCTTTGGGACTCCTCGACCCTGTTTGTTTCCAAAACCTGAAAGAAGCCAATGCCAAATTCCACTTTTTACCTTCAAATTCCACCTAAGCTAGTAAAAATGGAGACAATCTAATACAGTTGCATTATTGTATGTCAATAAGAGACATCTGGACAGACCTCATTCAATGACTCCAGAAATGGAAACGAATGATCAATTTGAGAACCTTGTTGTGTGGGAGCAGGACCTGGTGACTCATCGACACCAACAAACTTCATTCGAGCTACACTAAGAACCAACGCTAACAAAATGAGAAGACCTAACAAGAGAAGAACAAACAGCCAGGGCCCTCCAAACGTGTAGATTAGTTCTTCAAGAGCTGTATAACAATGAGGCATATGGTATCTCTCGTTAACACATTTGTAAGGACAAGGACGTTCTGTAACACCACCTATTACAAGGAAAGCTTCTTAAAGTTAGTCTAAGAGTAGCCATCAACTGCAAATCAGCAAAGAATTGTGTAGAGAACAAAATTTCATGAATTCTGAACAAATAGGATAAGAAAAAGAATCTGTCAAAATGTAGGAAATACAGAGACTTATACAAGTTAATTTCACTGATTTAGATCTTTTGAATGTTACTTAGTGTCTTAAAAAGATTCATTTCCTATTTAATTATTTTTTTTATTAAAAAAAACCCCAAAAGCCATAACATTTATGTTGGTGAAAGTAACTTGTATCTGGCCTCCTTATTCCTCTATTATACAGAAACTAGTGAAGGCCTTTGCAGCTGCTATAAACAGCTCGTCAGTTGCAATACCTCGGACAGAAATATAAACAGCTCTATGTGGTAGCTCATCACTAAGGCACGAAACACAAAGGGCTCTATCAGATCCCGTGACATTCTTGAAAGTACCAAGCGGGCATTCCTGCATAGACACAACAGAGGAATTACAAAAAAAAAAGGGGGAAAATTCACAGACAATACATTTCCGAATTTAGGGAAGGAAAAGCAATGGAAACCCACACAATTGGAAATGATAACAGACTGATGATAGGAAAAAAGAAATGACCACCCCCTCCATCCAGGAAGTTCTTTCTTTGCCCTTCTTTCAAGCTGATTCAAGAACCTTATACAAAGAGAAGTTTATAGATACTATTGGGAACTTACCTCACAGAAAATCCCATAAAGACCTTTTGGGCATGGCTTTCCAGACAAAGTTCCACTTCCGCCACTACCACCTTGCTCTCCACCCAATCCACCCCTGAAGAACCAGCATACATGACATAAATACAATCAAAGGTAAATACTGGAACCACTGTTACAAAGTTAAGTCAAGAACTGTACTGGATTAGTAATTGATCTGAAGGTCGACTAAGAGGACCTCTTCTGAGGACCTTCATGTATCGCTCACCTCTCAGCATAACTTATTTACAATAAATTGGACGATTTTCCCATAAAAGGGAACACATTTAAAATAATCAAAACAAATTCATGAAAAACACTCGGTATTAACTAGAGCTGTCAATACGGGCTGGCTCAACCCAGCCTAGCCCAGCCCACTGTTTTGACAGGCCTCAAAATGGTCAGCCCAGCCCAGCCCTACATGGGTCACGGGTCCCCACGGGTCGGTTCACCTTTTTTAAAATTTATTTTTTATATTTTTTAAAATTTAAAATTTAACCTACAAAACTTAATAACTTTTGACATTGTTCCAATAGATTACTATAAAACACAAAAAAAAAGAGGACAATACTTCATCCATTAAAAGTCAATACTCAAAACAAACTACTCAAAAATATTTTCAAATATCCAGCACTAACAAATCTTCTTCATCAAGCACGTTTGAATCCTCTTGTGAAACAAAAATGTCTTAACATCTTCATTTCATCTAAATATATAATTATATGCAATGTTAATTAGTTAAACATCAAGAAATAACTAACAAAAAGTATTTAATTCACATAAAAATATTACCGGTTTGAGATTGAACTACTCTTCTTGTTATTTTTAGTTCCCTGTATTTTTTTTCTATTCTTTATATTTTAATTAAATATGTTTATTAAGCCCGCGGACCGCGGTCAAGCCTCATGGGCCACAAGCTTAATTGGACCGGGCTTAAAAGCCTCATTTTTAAATGGGCTCCAAAAATCTTAGCCCAACCCTATTAAATCACGGGCTGGGTTGGGCCAGCCCAACGGGCCAAGCCCATATTTACGGCTTTAGTATTAACCACTTGCTAATCGCTCCTAACAGGCTAACACTATATAGTATATAGATATAAACCAATACATAGATGCTTCCTAGAAATAGATTTGCAAAAATCTCAAAAGGACGTGTGGGATACACGAAGCAACCACAATAGAATTCTTTGTAATACCTTTAATTTAATGACTTGTCAGTCACAGAGATCTTAAATGCATTCATAGGATCCATCCTGTAAAAATGTATTAAAAGCCACAAAAAAAACCTTCTAATCCAGTCTCTAGCTTTATCTCCTAACTGGATGTTAGACCAGCTACGCAACAGCAAAGAATGAAGCAACAAATTGCACTTGAGGTTCTGAAGTTGATTGTGGCCATCAGGCCCAATAACAAATGACTAATTGATGCAACTAATAAAACAACATCCATTAGAATTTGAAATCAGATCTCAGGAAGTATCATAAGCAATGTAATGACATACTTCCAAAGAGAACAATGAAAAGTGAGGCTACAACTCTATCTAGTCATTGAAGTGAAACTATGTATCTTCATGTTATAAGCAGAGAATTTGACAAGAAGTATCAATTACATAGCAAAGTAATCCGAACAGCAGCAAAAGAATGCAAACACAACAAGACTTAACATTTGGATATTTCAGGTCTAGCTATTTGCATCTCTTGATAGTGCAATAATACAGTCTCGAAAAAATGGTTTATGAATTCAGGGAAACAAGATTGCATCTTTCAATGGCATTACCATCAGGCTAGAACACGGAACGAAGGACTGTTTACTTCAGCAATTTCTATAGTACAATAACTAGACTAGAAAAAGATGCACTAAGATGACTACACAAGTTATCCATAACTTATCAAATGAACCGTGCATATCCCAAAGTACGCAACTTAACAATAGCACAACTTGTGGAAATAAAATTATTAGTAATATGTTGATTCATAGCTGCACAAACCTTGTATAGATGCTCCCATTCACAGTTGCTATTGGCTGATACACATCTCCAGTAGGAATATCTGACCAGTGAAAGTGTATTCGTCCACCACCTCCACCACCACCACCACTGGAACTGCTACTACCTCCAAGGCTTGACATGGTGCCAGATTCACCAAGATGGAGTGATCTCAAGAACAATAGAATACTTCCACCGGATCCACCTCCAGGCCCTATGTACTGATCTCTAGTTAGATAACCTTTCTTCCTGAAGCTTTCTTCAAAGCTGTCCCCGTCAGAGTCAACTTTGCCTTTAACCGACAAATACATCAGGGGATGCTCCCACGAACCCATTACTGCATTTGGATGACAGCAGAAAAAAGAGAAACAGAGGAAACAGATTTATACTGTACCCAAAGATAGTGCAGTGACAAAGCATTAAAAACAATAATCTGTTTTTCACAGCAACTGGCCAAACAGTAGCATGTAATTGGAATCTCATGAATGAGTAAAGCATCAGGACAACATTCAGACGAAAACTGATATAGCTTGATGAGTCACAGGAATTCAAGCCAAAAACTTTTTTTTTAAAATCAGGTAAGGTAAAATTCCATTAATAAGAGCATCCAGAGGATGCAAAATCCGATTCAAGCAAAAAACTTACAGTAGATACTGGCTTTAAATAGGTAGAAGCACACGGAAGTTGATAAGGTTAGAGAATTTGTTGCACACGTGTTACTTTACTATGACATTTGAAAAAATATGCATATCACATTTTATAAAGAATGTTTTCTTGCTCGTTAACACTTCAGTTTGAATAATGAACAGAGCTTGAATAATGAAGTGAACTAGAGGAACATTATTACATTTCTTCAAGCTTTCTGTTCAAAGCAAATTCTTTAGGTACAAGATGGTTGGTTAGGCACAATCTAATAGATCAACTCATACACTCTCCCTTCCCTCAGCAAAGAGAAACAATCGATCATTTTATCAACAAAATTGCTTGGACCTAGTAGGGAACGCAACTAAAAGCTGGAGATTGGAGAGAATCAGCAATGAAAGGAAGGCGACATGGCAGATGACATCTACTTGTCACCGTTAGGAGTATATGGAACAAATGGAATAGGAGATCATTTTGTAATAGTGAGAATGATGTAGAAAGCATGAATAGATCTTTGTTATTGCACATGTAACTTCGGTAGAAGACAATGTATGACTCAAGCAGAGTGACACACACATCTTGTATGTATTTCGGACACTGAATAGTGCTTATTAATGAAGCATTTGACTAATCAAAAAAGAGTTCTGGGACCTTGGAAGGGAAGGAAAAAAGGACGACTAGAAACAATGGAAGAAGAAGCATTAGATGCAGATACCAAAATCGCCATGTTTGGAGAATAAGAAGACCCCAGATCTTCAATCAATGAACACTCTACTGTGCCTGCAGACTATACAAAACATCTGTAACTATTACTTAATTCGAAAAATGAGTAAATAGCAGTGTTACATGCGCGACGGCTCGAGAGAAAACGTGGACAAATATTACCACCCTTTTGCTAGCTAGTCAATTATGACGGATGGTGCAGATTCTGTTCGGAATATAGTGGACGATTCCCACTACAGAAAAGGATGTGATGTTTAGCTGGGTTTTCCGACAAAGGAATAGAAGATGTCGAGCATGTGATGAAACCCTTTTGGATATCTTGTGGGTATAAGAAAAAAGGAAGCTTGTGAAAGTGTGGAAAATAGTTTTGTACTGAATGCTGGTTTCTTGTTACTGGTTAAAGCTTGGTGTACCGACAGAGTTCTTATAGGTATAGATAAGCAGATATTATTTGTAAAGAACCATATGTTTGTGCAGGTCATCTACTTCTTTATACCACTCGTATAGCGGGAGAATTTGAATAAGATGCATAGCTGAATGTAAGACTTAGCTGATATGGTTGCAACAAAAAGAAGTGGCATTTAAAACTGTTGTCGGCTTAACATTTAAATTTGGCATTACAAAGCTTGCATTTTTTTTTTCACCAGGCCCATGACATGCCATGATAATTATTCTACTACTTAAAGAGGAAAATTCAAGATCATATGAAGAATTCCACCTTCAGTACAAAATTAATAAATCAATAGATGTTTATGCAATTTGTTTCATTACCAAATCGAGTTGATCAACCATCCATAGGTTGTCACTTGTCATATACAAAAAGATAAAGCTAGCACAGGGAAGAAAGCGGAAGTTGGGGAAGACGAATCCAACTTACCCAAAACACCACCACCAGCTGTTGATCCAGCTAGGCTACTATTCCCACTTCCACTGCCGAGTTCACATGGCAATTTGGGATTTCCATATGTGATGCCACCCCCAATGCAGCTTCCATTATAATATCCATATCCGCCTTCACCACCATGACCAGCACCACTGCCAAGACCATTGCTTAGAACTGATCCTTTGCCTACTCCTCCAATGCAGCCTGTGGAGATGACACAATGGAACCGATGAAACAATGAGGTTACATAATACATTCTGAGAAAGTATAATGTCGTCGTTTGATTTGTTTGACAATTCTAACATTGAAGTTTTGCATCTAAATGTGAGCTTTTTTCTTTAAGGCAATTTGACCTTTCTCTCACAGATAAATTTGAACTGTCAACGCAATGATAGTATACACTAGTATTTCTCAATCACTAAGAAATTAAACCCTGCCTTAAGAAAAGCAATATAAGATAAGGGTTACATTGAAAAAGTTAATATGACAGCATTCAAATATAAATTGAAGGAAATTAAGAACAGACCCATCCCTGATGTGCTAATAATTCCATAAGGTTGCACATCTACAGTCCTTGCTCTGTGGAAATGAACAACAGATCCTTCTATTAGGCCTTCAACAAGGATATCTTCAACTCGGCAGATCTGAAGATAAAGGGAGAATAAGTGCATGGTACAATCTATACACACATCATGCAGAGATGCCTGTTTTGATACTGGGCAGAAAATAGAACCTGTAAAGTGAATGATAGTGAAGAATTCACGTTGCAGTCTTCTGGAGGGTGGAGCAATTCAAAAGGACAACCTGTACTATCACAGTTCAACTTCGGTTTCCTATCAAGCACCAAATATCCCATTAACAAATCAAAGAAAGCTTCTTGGAAAAGAAACAATGGGAAGAGGGAACAAGTAATTAGGAACTCACACAGCATCAGCTGTCGCATTTCGTGAAGGACCACGCAAAACCGACCCTGGTCCAATCTGCATGCAGTAAGAGAAAAGTAAGCAAGAAATAAATAAATAGATATGATATATAGAAAGAAAAAATGGTCAACCCAAACTACATATAAGGCCAGGAACTGGAATACCAAGCTCCTCAGGAGCTGAGGCAGAACATAGATCAGGTGAAAAACGGAGCAAAGACTAAGCTCAGTTACCACCTTGCTAGTGAAAAGAATTGGAACAGTAACACAGATACCCAATGCAGACAGACATATATTATCTTGCATCTGATATTCATACAAAGACGACAAGGGAGAAAGAAATTACTACACGCAATTTGAAAAATCCATATACTGATGTCAAAAATACCACAAAAGATCAAGTGACCAGGAAAAATCAAGTGTCGAAAGAAAGCAAGTATACCCAGTTAGGAATCTATTACACATCTCCCATAAAAACAGAAACAAAAGGATGCAAAACAAGATTTCTGCTCACATTGACGCTGTAAAATAAAGACAGGACCAGTCTTTGAGCTTCAATAGCATCTCCTGGTCCAGATAAATTCAACGACCCTTGGCCATGAACTCCAAGATTTGCATTCGAACGAATTTGAGATGATTCCTGCATAAGATGGCACGTAGAGGACATCTCAAAATGAAAAAGTACGCGAAGACAACCAAGAAAAACAAGCAACGGAAAAAGAAAGAGCACCTTAAGAACAATTAAGTTACTAGCCTCAAGCATTGTTGTCTCAACATTTTGGTCTCCACCACCATCAATTATCATTCTCGAATTCCACATCAGAAACATTTTGACAGACATCCGTAGCGCTCCAAAAACCTGAAAAGAACAAGTCAGATAACATTCACTGCCAAGGTTTCAGAAATACGCTAATACAAGACACAGCACTTAAGGACAATGAGTATAAGAGCTGCAATATAACCATGCTTCTAGAAGCACAGTGAAGAAATTTAAGCCAAAGAACCAAAAGAAAGCATAAAATCACAGAAGCTAAACTGAGGCTGGCTGAAGTAGGTATTTTACCCTACCGTATCAAAAAAAAATGGGTACAAGAGCATACAACATGAAGGGAACAGCAGCAGCAAGATAGACCAGACATTGTCAGTGAATAAAGCTACAACTTCTCTTTCATCCTAATGAATAATTTTGACAACTCTTCCTTAAAACCTTAATGACAATAGAAACATTAATCTACAATCAAATAAGGAACAGCATTCAGAGGATCCCAAGTCATTTGGTTGCTTATGACCCCAAATAATGAAGGAAAGAGAAACTATAAACTCTCCTTTTGATTCTACACATGCAAATCTTTTTGAAATAAAAGAAAAGGGTGCTGGACCACAGTTTCAGAATAGGTGCCACATATTGCAAAAGACTACGAATCATCCCTGCTATTATTATCCTTTTTTCAGTAAGCAAAATAGCAAAAATCTTAGGATAATAACCGAAGGTAGGGTCCTAAATCATTTTGACATAGGTAGAACCCAAATCATGTAAACTAAACATAGAAAGTTCTCAAAATAACCAACTCAAGATAATTTTCAATTTATATTCAGGGAGCTACTTGACAGCTTCAGGCATCTACACTACAAGGAGAGACACCTTATTTTATTACAAGGAGGCTCTTATAAAGCAGCATGAAAAGAAGGTAACAAAGCTAGCATCACCTGCTTCAGTCTGGAACTTTTCCCTTCGTTTAAGATTTTACTTTTATGCTATTATATGACAGTGTCAGAAAATGCAAGACTACGAGGAGACATTACGGTTAATGGTTGGTCAAGCTGTTATTAGAGTACAACTACAACACAACAGCAGGGAGACCTTACGCTTAGCTAAGCTGTTTTTCAACTTCCGTGAAGTAGCTTTAGCAACACATGCAATATGTATTGCGTGTATTGATGTTTCCGGTGGTCAATGTAAGTAATGCATCAAAGTTGACGCTCCAAATTACAGCTATAACATTATTCAAGTAGAAGAAAAGAAGAGTAGAGGCACAAGCTAGAGTTTAACAGATAAGAGTTTATGAAGACAAACGTAAATGAAAAACGGATGTGAAAAAGACTTTCCAATTGGAATATTGCATGAACACTTCTATAGATCACCAAAAGAAAGGGCTTAAGGAGACACTACAACCGCTATAAAACAACAAAATCTGTATTTGCAAGGAGATTCTACCGCTTACCTTAATGACAGAATCACTCATCAAAAGCTCCTCTGCCAATAATTCAAACTCTGACATCGCATAACGTGCCAGCCCAAAGCTTAGTGCTCCATTACACAAAAGGCTGATTTGACCTTGGACCTATATGAGAGAGAGAGAGAGAGAGAGAGAGAGAGAGAGAGATAAGATACTCATATAACCCAAAAACAGAAGGAAGCTGGAGAACCACTACAATGCTTAGGCAGCTAAGTTTCCCAAGGCATTTCATTGTCACCTCAAGGTGAAAAGAAACCCCTTGGCTTGTTTGGCTTTTCAAGGAGCGAAAGTAAAAGAATTATTGTAAGCTTCTGAATAATAAAATTCTTCACTTAAAAGTGGTGTTATAAAGATAATTTTAATGAAGAGCTCTATAACTGGAAAAGCAAAAAGGATTGGAGTGTTTTGTATCACTTTTATTCTTTCAGAGCCCTTTTACCCCCATTGCAGCTCTTGGGGATTTTATCTTTCTATCTTATACATGTTCCTTTCACATGTAAGGAAATCAAGTTCTTCTTAGATGAAAGAAGTTAGTTGTCAAGCGAATTTAACCTTTTCAGATTAAATTCCCACCCTGTGACATGTAGAATCTAGAATGAAGATGAGTTGATAACTTTGGTACATAACTCAATTTCTAGATTTATCTACAATGCATCACATTATCTGTACAACTTAAAAGCATCGGTAAAACATCAGAACAAATAACAAAATAAAAAAAGGGGAAACCAGAACAATCCCTTTTCTTCATTGTAAGATCCATGTGAAGAAAATCAATGAGAACAAGTTAAAGACACCTAACCAAGGAAACACAAAGCGAAACCATGAAAACTAACGCAACCAGGGAAAATAAAGCATTAATTGCAAAACAATGCAGCAATCATTTACACTCTGTTTGCATCATTGTTCCCCGTCGTTTTATAATGTATTGTATCGTATCGTATCGTATCGTATCGTTTCATTTTATGAATACAATGTTTGGATAGATTGTATGGTTTGCTATTGTTAAATAATATTTTGCTGTTTGGTTAGATTGTATCGTAATGTACTATAACTGATAAATTGACTAAAATACCCTCAATTGTTTAAATATTAAATTTATCAAAAATTATGCATAAAAATAATTTTAAAAACAAAACAAAAGAAGACAAAACACCTTAAGAAAGCAGAACAAAGGAGCGAGACAGAAGAAGGCAAAACAAAGGAGCACAACTAATTAGGATTGAGTTAAAAGTAAATTAAGAGAAAAAATAAAACAGAAGGCAACAAACATCTTTAACGTTGGTGGCAGAAAAAAAATAAAGTAAGTTATAGATTGGAGATTTGGAGTTAAAACAGAAGGAAAAAAAAAAGGTAAAAGGTAAAATAGAATTATGGAGTAATAAGTTAGGGCATAATTGAAAAGAAAAATAGGAAACAATCCCACCACACCAAATCGGTTGTTTAAAAAAAGAGGAGTTTTCATTGTTCCGGAACAATTGATTTAACAATACAATAAACCTATTTTAATGAAACAATCAATACAAACATTGTTTTGGGATAACAATACAATACGATACAACAGGAACAACCATCCAAACAAGTTGTAAGAAACATACATAACATCCTGAGGCAAGAGTTTGATGTGCATAAAATAGAATAAAGGAGTAGGAAGGGCCTATCTTATAAAGAATAAACAGCAAAATTTCTCATCATAACCAAGGAAAATATAACTTCTCTATGATGCTTCACTCAATAGATTCAATGTCAAGTAAGTTCAATCAATCGAGGTTACACATATATTTACTCTCACGAAAAACCGAAAAAGGAAAATTAAGATGCACTGCACCAACCTGAACACGACTCCACAGCAAGGGGACAGCAGCCTTAGCGTGGTTGCGAATATAAACATTTGTCAGAAGTGGCTGAGGAAGATCCAAGAGAAGTGTGTCTGTAGAAGTTGATTTATTGTGGTTGCTGACGGTAAGACTGCGGGGGACATTATCATAGAGAGTTCCAGCTGCGCCTGCATTTTCTGGGCAACCACGACTGCTTCCTCCTGCATGCAGAAAAATGGAGGTTGCACTGGCTTTAGTACCATCTGAACAAAATAATAAATAAAAGTAAGAAATGTTCAAGCGGTTTACCTATCCAAAGGCCACAATTAACTACTTACGAAGCCCACATGATAAGGTTTTTTACCACAAGTATTTCTAGAGTAAATCTTTCATCAAGACAAGAGAAAATGCATCCTGCTAAAGGAATAGTTGCTAAGTAGAGATAGCTAATGTTTAAAACAGCATGGAGCAAGTTAAAATCCAAACGCACTAGAGGCCAATTCTCACTTCATCATTCATTTTTGGAATAGCCCTAGAATTTTCCATGGCTTAATTCCCTTGCTCAACTATGAGCGGGAATTGGGAAGTTATCACACTTCACATAAAAAATGTGTGAAGTTAGAAGATTCTTAAACAAACAAGGTAAATAGCCCTACCATACGCAAAGATTTCTGGTTCGTCGTGTCTACTAAAAATATCGACAGAAACTCTTCCACCACCTCCACCGGCAAAACCATCACCTCCACAAGCGCTAATTCTACCGTTTCCAGTCCTGCATTTGGTGAGAAAGAAAGGGTTAAATGGCAGTGCAGGTACAAGCATTTGACTCTTTTTGCAACTTAAGACGTACCAACAACCGAGCAAGGTAATATCAATTAAAATTTCAGGAAAACCACTGTGTTCCCGGCAATAGGGTAATTGTGCATAAACATGAAATAACATGTTGTATAAGATAGCTGCTAGAGTCATGGAAGGGCTAATGTATTATTTTATATTTTTATCAAGATTCTTTTGTTAAAGAAACCATGGGGCGTATTACCAACACATTCATTTTTTGCTTCTCATCTTCGCTAGAAGCAAAAATAGAACCAATAGAACTAATAATCAAATGACATAACTTTTTCTTTTTCATTACTGATTTACTTCTATGGTCACCACACAGCAGCACCCGTTCTATTGAAATAGTTCTTCAGTAGAGATGTTCCACCAAGTACCTGTTTTCCGATCGTATTATAATTCCTGTTCCTATCCTACCTGACCTCTCTACATTCTTGGAAATTCATAAGCTTGTCAAAGCAAATCCCCTATTCTATTACTCAACATAATTGAGAGAAGCTCATCATACTAATAAAATTTATTTGAATAAAGGCTCTATCACTTCAGCTACTTCTGCTTGACAAGGAATGGGATCCGCAATCACCAGAGACACTGATAAGCAAGTAGCTCCTAAGTAGTTATCATGCATGGAATTTGGAAAAAATCTGGTCCATCTCTATTTACACTACCTATTGCAAAGTTTCCAAGTCAGCCACTTGGGCTTCCATTTCAAATGTTTCAAAATTACTCTGATGGCTAAAAGTGGAAAACAGTAACTCATAACTGCTGATAACCAGCAGATGGGGAAAGAGAACAATAGGAACCATCCAGGAAGATAAGGGAAAAGGATATCAATGCATATATAGCTATTCAAAGAGTAACATAAATGCGCACTGCAAGTTTGCAACAGGTCAAGCATTCTTTCATACAGTAGGTTTCTACCGTTTGTCTCTTTCAGGTAACCTTTTTCACACAATTTTTTTTTTTTGATGAAGCCTTTTTCACACAATTTTTGCAAGTGAACCTTCAGCAATTATAGCTTTTACCTTCAGCATAAGAGAACTTTTAATAGGCTAATGAAAGAAAGTTGATGCTGGCAGCAAGGTGGTGGTGCCTGCCACTCTGAAAGTCCATGAAAATCATATTCACTACACATCTGCCAAAATAAAAGAGCTAGCAAGCATGGACACCATATCTCAGGCAACTAAGCCATACTAATATATAACACCAACACCAATTCAAGTCCACTCGCACTCCGGATGTTAGAGTCCAATACCAACCCAGCATGTCCAATAGCTTTTTGAATTTTTCAATTCATGCCAGCCCAATAGACAACAATTCGTCACTAGTTCCTTCCATGCTTTTTTATTTTGTCAAAAGCTTTCTTAGGTGCAAGGAACAACTTTTTTTTTGGGGGGGGGGGGGGGGGAGTAAGAGAGAGAGGAGTTGGGTCTCTCTGGAGCTGGGGAGCAAAAGAAGCTTGTGAAAAGACAAACAGAACCAACAAGGAAATAGACCAAAGAGGACTAGAGATGCACACATCAAATGTCGTATTCCATTTTCTTTTCTAAACTGCTGCTATTTTAGAACCTTTTTTTGTCTTTTGAAAATGTATTTTAGAATCTTTTGTAGAATGACCCTATCCATTTTGATGTCAAATATTATGAAATTGATCCTTTTTTTAAAGGAGAAAAAAAAGATTAATTTCATAAAAAAAAAAAAATTGAGAAGGTAACATGATCAATTTCATAATATTTTACATCAAAAAATTGATCATTCAAGAAGACACCTTCGAAATTGATGCATTATGTGAGAAGTATGCAGCATGTGTCCTCCAAATTTTGAAATTTCCATGTATTTAGGTGCATGTATCTATTGCTTAGCACAAGAGTGTCCACCCCCACCAACAACAACAAACGCAGTGATATTCCACAAAGTGGGGCTTGGGGAGAGTAGATTGTACGCAGGCCTTACTCCTACCTTACGAAGGTAGAGAGGTTGTTTCCGATAGACCCCCGGCTCAAGAGAAAAAACTAAAAAGGAAGTAGAAACAACGAGTAGTAACCATCGCAAGCAAAGGTGATGTAAGGACAGAAGCGAAAGAAACGACATATAGTAAAAGAAATATGCGGATACAAAGAAATGAAAATACGAGACTTAACGCTAATGAGACCGGCATATAAATAAGACACGCCTGCTTAACCACTACCCTTCTACCCTAATTCTCAACCTACGTACCTTGCTCAACGGTCATGTCCTAAATAAGCTGAAGTAGCCCATGAAATGCCTAATTACCTCTCCCCCATACTACTTAGGCCTACCTCTACCTCTCCGCATCCCCCCCCCACAACCAGCCAACCTCTCACCCATGGCGCCAACTAGGGCTGAGCCAACTAACTAACCCGGGGATTTTCTTGGTTATAGTATACCTTATTATATTGCAGGTTTTGATCATAATAATTCACACCACACACTACAAATGTCAACTTGAATGCCAACTATATCTTGTGAATGTGCTAAAGCAAGAGCATATCAATATATGATTACATGATCAGTTGATGTTTACAAGGCCTTCAGCCTCACAGAGGAACATTCCCCTACCCACTTGCTAGATGCATTCCCTATATCAATGAATTTACTTGAAAATCGAATGGAGAAACCTTACAGCAGATATTAGATTACCATTTTATTCATATACAAGACATGAAAACTTCAAACAAGAAGCTTATTCCTGATACTGGAAGTCATTAGATTACCATTTTATTCAAATACATGAAAACTTTAAACAAGAAGCTTATTCCTGATACTGGAAGTCATCATAATACTGAATTCAGCTTAGCTCTTAAAGTCAACACTGTATTTCTGAAGCTTCAAGTCTAAAGATGCTAAGATTCATTTTTAGAGGCCTTGAGCATCACGTTCCATGCGCTCATCTTTTATGAGGCACTTCCTAGATGCCTCAGTGATATCATAGAATTGACTTGAATAATTACACAGGAGTAAACAAATCAGAGAATCAGGATGCCTTTCAATTCAAGTAAAGAACATGACAGCTTCAAGGAAGCTAACTTTTAAAGAAAGTTTACCACAAATTATAACAGCTAGCCCCAATAATGCATCTAAAGCTTCAGTTACTTTTGACAGGCATGTGATTATCTGCATTTGATGTATCAATCTTTTCATTTGACCTTTTCCATTCTTTAATTCCTCCACCATCCCTCTCTCAGCGGCAACCACTACCTTCTTTTGATGTGTGACATCAAGTACCCAAGCAACATGTTCGTTCCATTCTTTGTTTGAAAGGTAAAAGTTGTTTAATTCCTCTGTATAAGTGAACTTTTGTTCCATTCTTACAAAATGCTTTTTTATAAAGTAAAGAATTTTATTAACGATGAGGGAAAACCACGTATAAAAGCCGTATACTAAAAAAGAACCTACACCGCAATATGGCTCTCTACAAAGTAACCGAATCATTTATACACACAGGAACCTCATGGGTACACCAAAAAGTAACTAGAAACAAAAGGTTATTTTGCAATTTGATCAAATCACTCTCTGCTCATTCAAGAGTTCTCATGTTACTCTCTTTCCATAAAAGAGACATAATGGCTAATGCTAACCAATTCTTATGAAATATCAAATCTATACAAATATATTAGGACAGTTTTAACCACGTAGCAAACTTAGCAAAAGCTGTACTGGCACCAGGTTGGTTTAGTGGAGTGGCATTGCAAAAGTCAAAAGCTCAATTCCTTAGAGCACGTGCAAGTAACTAAGGAACTACCATTCAATATGTAACATTTAAATCCATTCTCTTATTAATTACATGACAGCGGATAGGAAGTTGTGGAGGTCGAGAATTAAGGTGGAAGGTTAGTAGGTAGTAGAGCGTTCTGTCTGCCTTACTGATAATTTTAGTATTAGTCTCATTTAGTGTTATTCTTATTTTATAACCGTGGTATCCGGGCCGGCTTGTGCGCACCTCTCATTTAGTCTTATTCTTGGTTGTCTATATCCATCTAATGTGATTCTGCTTCGCTTCTGTTACTATCTTCTTTGTTGTTATTGCCTTTTCCATGTCTTTTTCATTACTTTATTTCCTTTGCTTTGTTGTTGTGACGATGTTGAGTCGGGGTTCTATCGGAAACAACCTCTTTATCTACACAAGCAGGGGTAAGGTCTGTGTACACACCATCCTCTCCAAACCCCACTTGTGGGATTCCATTGGTTTTTTTTGTTGTTGTAGGTGGTGGTGGTGTTGTCTTACACCAAAGAGCTAGACTATAGATACGTTTGTTCTTGAGCTTCATAATGCTTTCCTTTCTTCCTTTCAAAATTCTCTGATTTCTTCTTTCCATATCACCCAACAGACTGCTACAGTACCTAAGGAACTACCAAACTATATGTAACATTTACATCCATTGTCTTACACCAAAGAGCTAGACTATAGATACGTTTGTTCTTGAGCTTCATAATGCTTTCCTTTCTTCCTTTCAAAATTCTCTGATTTCTTCTTTGCATATCACCCACCAGACTGCTGCAGGAACTGTGTTACAGAAGCATAATTAACGAAATCCTTATCTCCGCGTGCAAGAGGGAGATTTATCTTTTAGGTATGAAGGAAAAATAAGTTGCCGTTTTCAAAGCGAAGGTCACGTCAGTGTTAGGTTATCATCAGTTGTTCATGGTACATAAGCTTTTTCTATTGGGTGTATAGTTTTGAATAGATCTCTAAGTTTTACTTTTGAGTTTCAAGGGGTGTGTAAGAATGTTAAAGAGTTAGTGTAAGCATGTTACAATTAAAGTAAAAGAAGAATTAACTCTTTTAAGGCTCACCGTTTAAGAAGAATTAAGTCTTAAGTTGGAATAATCCCACATTGGACAAATATCATATGTGTCTCTTCATTAAGACCTATAAGGAGGTAGAACAGCTTCGGAATTTACCTGTTACCAAATAAAGATGCAGACCTTGTACTCATCAAATTTCAAGTAATCGATATTTCTCTTCTCTCTTATTTTCTCATGGTATCTAAAGGTCACATATGAAATATTTGAATCTCTGTTTTGATCGACCGAAATATTTGAATTCCAAAATCACCCAAGAGATGTATCTATAAGTTACTACAATGCGTAAATAGTAAAAGGAATCTTTCAACTACCTATGACTTCAGAAATTTTTTCTTTTTGGGGATAAAATGACTTCAGAAATATTTATATAATCAAACTTTCATCTTCCTTTTTCAGTATCTTTTTCAGTATGCACACTTCAATCCAAAATTTTAATAGTAGTCTATATCTTGACAGAGAGTATGCACATGATGTTCCCAGCAACGAGGAATTCTTTCTCATCGTGAACGCCAACCTCAGATGTGTCACCTCCTTTCTTTTCACTCTTGTTTTCTAGCTAAACAGGATATTCGGATAAGATAAACTTACTGCCTCTCATAGGCTACCACAAAGGGCCCCAAGAAGCACGCCTCCAACCCTAGTGCAGTAATGTAGGATGATTTACTCCTGTTTCACTTGAGCCAATAGCAAGAAATTCTGCAGCTCGTGTATTCTTTCTTCTTCTACTTACTGGGATTATTCCTCATGATAAATCAATTTATAGCCTGTTTGGTCAAGCTTCTCCAAGGCCAAAGCACTTTTTTTATTTAAAAAAATGCTTTTTTTCAAAGTTGAATTTTTTGGCCAAGCTTTTGGAAGAAAAAAAAGTGCTTTTGAAAAGAAGCAGAAGCAGTTTGGAGAAGCATAAAAAAGTAGCTTCTCCTCGAAGCACTTTTTTGTAAAACACCTTTGAGAAAAATACACTTAAAAGCACTTTTATACAGCTTGATCAAACACTAATTGCTGCTCAGAAGTGCTTTTTAAATCAATTAGCCAAACACAAACTGCTTCTCGCCAAAAGTACTTTTTAGAAAACCGCTTTTTCGCTTCTCAAAATAAGATGATTTTAGAAGATTGGCCAAACAAGCTATTATTTGGATCCATTCAAGCATGGTTCGTCAAGCCTAATTACATGTATCTACCTAACATATTTCATTCTGTAGAAACAACCATGCGACCAAGCACAGTCTCTTATAAAGCATGATAAATTCAGTATAAGCACATCTCACAGTGATATGATACCATGCATTCACTGAAAATTTTCGTTGAAACATGATATAATCATTCACAAAATATCCAGTGCAAACCAAAGGTTGATTGCAAGTCATGCAAACTACATGTTGTAGCACCTTTACAAGTGACAAGCTCCTTTTGTTTGTCCCAATGGTGCAGAGTTCCATGTATTCCCTCAAAAAACAACCCTACTTTCTCCTACCAACTCATAGTCTAACACTTCATCATCCCACAGAAGAAAAAAAATTCTAGCACAACACATGAAACCTACTGAACATTTCTAGTAACATAAGAATAATGGCAGTATAAGAATAGCAATATGAAAGAAAATCCACATTTCTAGTCACATAAAGAATAATGGCAGTACGCCAGTACAAACTAATAATATGGAGATTTCAAGGGCACAAAAAGATACTAATACTGCTTATAATATGAATATGGAAATAAAGCAAAAGAAATATTACATCTTATAGGCTTTGATGTAGATGCTACCGCCAGAGCCGCCGCCACCTTTGACGCCTCCATCACCTCCATCAGCCAACACACTGCCATTCACTTCAAGAAACTTGTCCACCAACAGCATTATCTTTCCACCTCCACCCCCACCATAGTCCACAACCTTACTTGTGGTCCCGCCTTTACTCCCATAACTCCATGGCATTTGCAATGTGGACCATCCATAAGCATCCCCGCCCCAAACATCCTCCTGAATCTTTTTTTCATCCGTCAAACAACACGCCCCTCGTCCCCCGTACCCTCCACCCGCTCCCTCCACTCCTTGTGGCGTCCCACTCGTCTGAGCTGGCGCTGAACCAGCCAAACCAGTGGTATTCACAGCAGAACTATTACTAAATGTAGCGTTATCCGCCACCAGCTGGAATGTTCCAACTAGTATCACGGAATTCTCACCCAAAGTGAAGTTCCCAGTCACATTAATCCCAATTTCACAACCGGTAAAAGTACAATTTAAGGTCACGTTTGGAAGGACATAAAAATTTCCCTTCCCTTCTATATATACACTCTTAGTGATATTCACATTGGACACAATCTTGCAAGTTGTATCCAACGACCCAACGCCGCCGAGATCGTCCTCGCATGATACGGACGGCGGGTGTGGCGGCGGAGGTGGCGGCGCCGGCGGGGAATAGTCTTGATGGAATAGAATTAACTCGGAATCATCGTCTGAATAACCCGAAATCGATAGAGGGTTTACAAAAAAAAATACCAAGAAAAGTAGGATAGTCAAAGCCATTGACTGATGAAAATAGTCATCACATCCGACAGCGATAAAGATCGGATTTTTGCATCGCAAATAGGGAGAAAAAAACCCACCTCAAAAACTCCGCCCAAAATCAAACCGTATAAAGATTAAGCTTATACTGAACAAAACCAAGTTGGGTTTTTGTAGAAAGACAGCTGTAATAATAAGTATTTATATTTGGGGGTTTATGAATATAGGAAAATTAGAATTTTTTGGAGAAGAGAAACCCTAGAAAAAATTTCTTTTTTGTGAAGGAGAAGAGAATCTCGTGGTAAAGGGGACAGAGAGGTTTGGGAGAAAAGGGTTTAGAGAGAGAGGGAAAGTGGGGAATGAGGTGAGCAAATGGGGAAAAAAGAAAAGGAAAGAGGAGATGAGAGAGCGTGGCGAGTTGATGGGAGTGAGGGGTTTTGTTTGTTTAATGTGGGATAGGTAAAAGGTTTATGATTAGGTAAGGAGTGACAAGTTTTTTTCTAAATTCTTACATTATAATTTGTACTTTCCTAAATATACTGGATTTTAGTAAAACTTTTCGTTAAAATATTTTGGGAAAGTATACTAAACGTGGGGTTCCTAAGATTGTAAAAGGAAAGTATTCTTATGAAAGATATCTATCTATATTATTATATTAAAAACGAAGCCCTTAGCGAAATGTCGTTCGTCTTTTTTATCCTTTAAAATATAGAACTCCCATAGACAATATAATAATTTAAGTATTTCATAAATATTTAAAAATATTCACTTAATTAATTTAGTTTTTCGGATTTTTTGATAAATTTTTCTTCAATTATTTGTTATTAAACTTTTCCTTAATTAATTAGTTTAACTTTGTCACGTTTCTTACCTAATTAATTGGTTTAACTTTGTCAAAAAAAAAAACTTCCTAATTAATTGGTTTTGATAAGGAAATCTAACAAAAAAAAAATTCCTAAACTTTTACTCTCATTAATCTCTGCCCTCTTGGGGTAGGGGTAAGGTCTGCGTACACACTACCCTTCCCAGACCCCACTTGTGGAATTTTACTGGGTTGTTGTTGTTGTTACTCTCATTAAATTTTGTCCCTAAGGAAACTTAAAAAAAAAAAAACTGTGTAACGTTTCTTTGCATACAAGGAAAGTACGTGTTTAAAGAATTTGACTTCTAATATTTATGACTTTGATCAATTAGTTATTAAAACCTTCCTTACTTGAACTAGGTAAGAAGATCTAACTTTAAATTTAATATAGTTGTCATATAAGGTTGTACTTACGAAGTAAAGTTTCACTTAATTAATTTAGTTTTCTCATTTTTTTGGTAAAGTTTTCTTCAATTATTTATTATTAAATTTTTCCTTAATTAATTGGTAATAAAACTTTGTCACGTTTCTTACCTAATAAGGAAACTTAACAAAAAAAATTCTGTCATATAAGGTTGTACTTACGAAGTAAAGTTTCACTTAATTAATTTAGTTTTCTGATTTTTTGGTAAATTTTTCTTCAATTATTTATTATTAAACTTTTCCTTAATTAATTGGTAAAACTTTGTCACGTTTCTTACCTAATAAGGAAACTTAACAAAAAAATTCCTAAACGTTTACTCTCATTAAACTTTTTTGTCACGTTTCTTACATAAGAAAGCTTAACACAATTGTGTACCATAATACTTCTATAAAAGAAGCTCAATGTCACAATTTAATCATCAAAATTCACCTTATTCCAACATCGCGATTTCAGGTGTTGTTTCTTTTACTAGTATCAACATCTTTTGATACTTTGTATTTTGCAAGCACGTTTGCATGCACCAGATTTTAGTGTTGTATCAATAATTTATTTTTATTGTTGCATCAATAAATTTTTATTATATAGTTTTTGTTTCATGTTTTGAATAATGGCTAATTTCACATCTCACGTAATTTACAAATTTATTACAGGCTATTGAAGAATTGCAGTTCATCACAGAAAGTCGGTTAGACATTCGATCTAAGTCTTATCACTTAAATATTAGTATTATTTATTTCCTTTGTAGTATAATTAATAATACTTATAATTACTATGCCAGCTCAAGTTGCTTGTTTTAAAAATAATTAAAAATTAGACTATCTGCTTTAATATGTGTTTTATTAATACTACATGATTTGCGTTATTGCAATTTTCATGGTTGAATCACTCAGATTTCAATAAATACACGTCCGTTCAGGTAAATAATCTTCCGTATATCATAAAATAATCAATTATTGAATTAGTCACTTTGATAACTTATAAAACTCTTTTGCATGCTTTATTTTAGGTACACTTGCAATGGCCAGTGAAAAGGAATTGTTAGACCAATGTGTCCCAATTAATAGTCTAAGAGTATCTGATTCATCTTGGGTAATACGAGTGTTAGTGTTTGGGAGTGGAATAGTAAAAGAGTTCAACAATAAAACAAATCAAGGCACCCGAAAAATTGTGACATTAGTTGACGAAGAGGTAATTGTTATTTTATTTCATGTCTTTTCATATTATAGTTTTAACCACCAGATTAACTTACAGTGAGATTTTTTACAGGGAACAAAAATTCACGCTACACTTTTCAATGGTTATATTGAGTTGTGGAAAAAATATTTAGAACAAAACAAGATCTGTTATATCATAAACGGACGCATCAATAGTGCAAATCCTAATTTTCAATCCGTGCACAAGGAGCTTGAGATTGGATTTAAGGAAAGTACTTTAGTTGAAGAAAGCAATAGTCACTTTTCGACCATTGATTTTTCAGATAATTTTATTTCATTCGATGAGGCATCAAAGTGCACCAATGGAATAATTTTTGGTAAGTTTTTTAGACTTCATCCCATAATCTTTCACTAAATATACAAACAATATTTTATTTCTATTCTCCTTATTAATTCTTGGGTAATATAGATATAATTATTTTGATATTCTTTTTAGATATAGTTGGAATTAAAGTGGATGTTAAACCCTCCATGGGAGACGGTTCAAAGAAACGAAGGGAGATAGTGCTTATCAACGAGATGTAAGTTGGTAGTTTTAATTCAATATGTTAAATATTTTTTCGTAATTAAGATGTTAATGTTTAATATATTTAACTGTAAATTTCAGGGTTGATAGAAAGATTGTAACCTTATGGAATGATTTCTCAGAGATAGACGGTCAAGTACTACAAACATTGATTGATGAAAAACATGTTGTTGCGGCATGTGATGTTAGGAAAACATCATATAGAGGTAATATATCAAGAACTTTGGTATTTTCTGTAAATTGTAGATTTTTTTATTATATTTAACCTTTTTTTTATCTGTGAAGGAAATTTTTCAATATCTACTACATATGTTAGTTGTATAATGATAAATTCAAAGTTTGAAAAGGCGGTAGCTCTCAAAAAATGGTAATATTTGCTTAGGCTTTTTTAAGTTTTAGCAATCTTAGTAAAATATAGTTATTATTATTTACAAATTACACAATATGCAGACATGACTACAAGAAGGAAAAAAACATAGATATTGGTTTATTGCCAAGTAGACAACTGAAAAATGCTCGAGAAGTAAAGATTGAGGACATCAAAGATGATTCGTTTGACAATAAAGAGGTAAATTCTTCCAACTACTTAATATTTATACTTTTTAAAAGTGTCCTATCTAACCTATTTTTTTTAATATTTATTTGCAGGATACATATTTTAAATTTAATGCAAGAATAAAAAATATAATGAATAAAGACGAACCATGGTATTCTTCTTGCAAGAAATGTTACAAGAAAGTGGACGTTATAAATATACTGCAAAATGTCATCGTTGTGTCGTCGAGAATGTTGATTACCAGGAAAGGTAAAACACATAAAAATAAATTCAATTCTTTCTCTACATTTTCACACATCAATAAATAAGCTAATTGTTTGATTATTTATGAATTTGTAGGTATATTCTAAAGCTTAATGTGTTTGATAAGAAAGAATATTATTATGTTACACTGTTTGAATCTACAAGATACTTGCTTGGTTGTGATGTTACAACGTATATACAATCAATATCTCAAAAGGTCAGATTATCTCTTGATTACACCATTACAAAATATACAAATTAATGATATTTGTGTGGTTTGAATACCTTATCCAATCTTAACTAATTTAATCCTTTTTATACAGAAAGAAGAATCCGAATTTTATCGCAAATTGGTGTTGAGTATGGAAAAAGAGTTCACCTTTCTTGTCAAAATTGATTCAAAAAATAGCGGCGATCGAGATGGAAGACGATTTATTGCGGAGGAGATCCAGTAAGTTGAAAAGATTGTTGCAATTGAAATAGACGAAGAGATACAAACAGAAACAGGAATCAAGAAGACCAAGAAAGTCGAAGAAGACATCAACAACTCAATAATTTGCAAAAAAAGTTAAAATTGAAAAGGATTAGTGTTGTTGCATTCTCTAAGAAATATAAGCTCTTTTTTTTTCCCGTATTCTAGATAGTTATTGATCATTGAATTTCTATTTTCTTTTAAATAATAAGGAACAATTTTTGCTGGCATAACATATATAATATTTAGATATCAATTTTATTCAGTGTATTCTTTGTACTGCGTATGTTTTAGCTGAATTAGAATACGATATTAACTACTTACTGTATTCCACAAGCTATTATTCATTAACCACATATGGCAAAATAAAGGTACATATAAACATAATTAACAAATTATGTTATTTATAATTTTGTTAATTGCGGCATTAATTTTTTTTAAAAAATATTTTTTTCTATATGTATAGATCAAGGCAATGTTTCTTATGTCATTCGGAGATTTAGCAAATTTAATGCTTTACATGCGTTTCAAATCATGAAAACAACAATATATGTGAAGAAGAAAATTCAGGTAAAATTACAATTAGCCTGTAGCAGTTTTCTTGGCAAAATTCACTTCAAGCTGCATATTTTAACATATTACAACAGATCAATAATCACTTTTATTCATGTATGTGTATTAATTATTTTTAAATAATTTTGGCTCCACTAAGACATTATAAGCTAAAAGTATTTATTTACTGTAACTACGTCCAGAATATTATGAGCTTGGAAACACTCACAATAACATACTTTTGAATATTCCAAAGGGCCCTCAGGGGATTAGCGTGGAAAAATAACTAAGAAAATATACAGACGTTAGATACATGAATTGTAGTAAGTTATTCTATAATTCACATGCAAAAATATTAATATAGTGTTTTGTACCTTTGATATTCAACTTTGTACTTCAATAACTTTTTATATTTAGAACAGTAACTCAGTAAGTACACCCACTACAAAAAAATTAGAATTAACTACAAATATCGTCACTAATCTGTCGCTAAAACGCTTCTAGCTAGCAGAATTTCTTGATAATTCGTTGCTAATTCGTCGGTAAATGAAATTAGCGACGAATTTCAGTTAACAAGTGTGGCTATCATATCTGTGAAGGCCCTGGTGCGTAATTATACAACTCTGTTTGATCGTCTGTATGATCGATACTTGCCAGTGGTTGATATATTGTGCATTAAATGTTTTGTTTTACCATCTGAAGTTAAAACTAGCCATTTCTTGTGGATGCTCATTAACCATAGAAGAATGTCAAAGATGCTTGAGAAGTTTGCCTTTGAAAAACATAACGTATCAGCATGTGGACTCCATCTTAATAGTATGGTCATTAACCATCTTAAATTTTTCATGCTCAAATGGAACAAGTCCTCATGCACCTTGTCTCTTCATATAGCTTTTCCGCAGGTGTCCATGTAGGATATCAATTATTCAAACAGATAAGCCATTTAAGCTTGGACCGTTGGCTACGGTAGCACCGGTCATAGAAGCACGCAACTTAAAATCACCGGCGTTGAGTGCTATAGTTGCGTCGCCGGCAGCAGTAGCTTTTTCATTCTCATATTTAGCTTCCACTGATACCTTCATCATTTTTGCCATAATTATTTTTAAGTACCTTGTCTTTTTTTTTTTATGAACTTTTCCACGTCGTCAGTTTTTTAAATATAATTAATAGAATTTACTTTGGATCTAAAATATGCTTATTATTTCTGGAAAATCTCAACTCAATCAATGGAAGATATTGATATTGAAGAAAGAAGACCAAGGAAGCAACGCATGATAAATTGGTTTTTGAAGGCTCTATCAAAAGAGTGTGAAATTGAAGGTAATATGCAGTGCTAAATTATCCAGCAAACATTTTATTTGTGTTTGAGTTATTACCTTCTATACTATTCATAACATTTGGCTACATAAATATAGGTGAAATTGTCTCTAAACCATCTACATCATGTACTCATAAGTTGGAAAATATTCCCGATTGCATTCACTGTCACGCTATGAGGTTTCAACATGAAACTCCTACATTTTGTTGCGGAGAGGGATCAATAAGATTGGTAAATAATGAAGTTCCAATGCAATTATACGAGATACTTGTTGACGAGTCAGACGAGGCAAAAGAATTTCGTCGAAACATTAGAGCATATAATAGTATTTTTGCATTTACGTCTTTTGGTGTTAAACTTGACAAAGAACTTGCATCTTCAAGGAAAGGAGTTTACACCTTTAAGGCACAAGGTCAAATTTATCACGATCTTCCGTCATTGCTTCCACGTGAGGATAATCCATGTTATTTTCAGTTATATTTTTTTGACACGGACAATGAATTATGCAATCGGAGTTCAAAATTGCAAGAAGCCAACTAATCTGAGGAAGTTGTGACAAAAATTAGGCAACTAATGGATGGGAATCCTTGTGCACAATTCTTTTGCCAGCTAAAGGATCATTCAAGCTTCCAAGATTTACAGATTCGAATTGCTGCCAATGCTACACTAGATCAACGTGTCTACAACAAACCGTTAGTAGATCAAATTGTTGCAATTTGGATAGATGGAAACAATCCAAATGTACCATTCGATAGAGAGATTATTGTTCATGAGCATTCCGGCAACAAACATAGAGTCAAACATTATTATGGTTGCTATGACCCACTCTAATATCCTCTGCTTTTTCCAAATGGAGAGGTTGGCTGGCACCAAGGAATACACAAATATAAATCAAAAAGAGGTGCAAGTACATCTGAAGTTGCCAATGTAAACCAGAATGTCCCAACATACACGTCCGCTAATGAGGTGTTTCACAAAGAGGAGCAAGGTAAAGTATTGCAATTAAATTACGTATCACTTTAGTTTTCTTATTTGAATATTACCTACTCTAATAGATATGACTTATTTTTGTAGGTGTACGTCGTGAATCTAAATCATGTGTGTCTTTTAGAGAGTATTATTGCTACAAATTTCAAATATGCAAAGGAGAAAAGACAATACTATTATTGTGCGGATGGTTATTGCAGCAATTTGTGGTTGACATGTACATCAAGTTAGAAACAACACGACTTGAATTCTTTAGATTAGAGCAAGCACTACTTAGAAGAGAAATATTGCAAGGTATAGTTGATAGTATCATGGCTGGAGAATATAGAGGAGATAAAGTTGGCCAAAGAGTAATATTACCGGCATCATTCCTCGGAGGCCCTAGAGATATGCGTCGTAGGTATATGGATGCAATGGCTTTGGTTCAACGTTTTGGAAAATCAGATTTATTTATTATAATTACATGTAATCCCGATTGGCCGGAGATCCAGGAAAATCTATACGAATGACAACTTGCACAAGATAGACCAGACTTAGTGACTAGAGTTTTTAGGGCAAAATTACATGATTTAAAGGATTAGGTTTTCAAGAAAAAAATATTTGGTCATGTTGCGGCACATGTCTTCGTGGTTGAATTCCAAAAAAGAGGCCTACCACACATACACCTTTTGTTAATACTTGAACAAGGGTACAAGATAGCATCAGCAGATCAATATGAAAAGTTTATTTCTGCGGAACTTCCTGATGAAGAAGAATATCCACTCTTGTATGACTTAGTTGTCAAGCATATGATGCATGGTCCATGTGGAAAACATCGTCCAACAAATTCATGCATGAAGGATGGTCAGTGCAAGAATCACTATCCTAGGCCATTTTGTAATAAATCAATACAAAGAAAGGATGGATACCCTATTTATAAGAGAAAAATAATGGAAAGACCGTAAATGTTCGTGGCATGAGAATGAATAATCAGTGGGTTGTGCCATATAATGCTTACTTACTAACTAGATACAATTGTCATATTAATGTTGAGTCTTGCTCTGGAGTGAAAGCAATCAAGTATCTCTACAAATATATATATAAAGGGCATGATAGGTGTGTTGTTTATATTGAATCAGATGATGGCGAAAAAGTAGTTGATGAAATCCAAAATTTTCAAGACGCACGTTGGGCGTCTCCGCCAGAAGTACTATGGAGAATTTATGAATTCAATCTAAGTGAAATACAACCTCATGTCATTAACCTTCAACTACATCTCCCGGATAGACAAACAGGTAAATATTTATCACCAACAAGGTTAATTAAAACTTTTGATGAAATAACTAACTATACAAGTTTATGTGAAATGTCAATACACAGTGTGCTATTGGAGCAAGCAAAATTTGCAAAATGTGATTGCGTGGGAATATGCGACACTAACCATGCTCGCAGAGTATTTTCGGACATGCTCGAGGGATACTGAAGCACGTCAATATCTATACAAAGAATTTCCAGAGTATTATGTGTGGAACTCGTAGGGAAAGATATGGACAAAAAGAAAAACAAGATCAGTTATTGGTCGAATTGCTACTGGTAAAATGATCTATCTATTCTCTTTCAGATAAATAAGATATTTTATAATCACCTCATAAGATATTAATCCTAGAGTCAGTATTCCATTACTGACTAAAAAAGAGCTACTTGAAACCATGAACGCAAATTATATTCTAATCCCATCAAGAAAATAAATAAAATTAAAATAAGATACGATTACTTTATGCAGCGACCCAGCTTTCTTGATTGCAATAGAGACGTTCAAACAATACCAAGATGTTTGGTTCTCAGATCTTCTGAAAAGCAACTCACTTTGGCTCCTCTGCTACGGAGAACAACTAGGATATAGTATTATTTGTGGTCTTCTGCCAACTGTAGCCATTGAACTCTATTTTTTTTTGGTATTTGCTTTAGAAGCCCAGAGACATAAGCACAATGTGTTGATTTGTATTCACATTGCTCACAACAGTACTTTAGTGCTTCGATCACCTTTACACACCTATTAGCACAGCAAAAAGACAAGGGTTAGAACAAATATTCCACATCTGTAATCGTATTAACTTAGTAGCTCCCCAGACCATCATGGAGAACTGTAGCTGACTAAATAAGCATGCACTTACACATTGTTTAAAGAAGTACAAAGGGATGAGATATGCCTAAGATGGAACTCATAGAAGTATTGCATTAGAGAGGCAGTATGTCCAAATGTATAGTACACGAACAACAACTATTACAACTACTGCAGCTGGTGTTATACGTTTCTTGATAAACATATTTCAATTCTTAGCGGCTAAGAATATTCTAAGGCTTCAACAATAATTCAGAATCCAACATGTTTAAATAACGACACTTCTTTTAAGTAAAGAAGGAATATATTTTGGCATCATTGACTTGGCTACATTATACCGACAGTCTACACCCTGCTGTATTTTATCCGGATACATGATAATGATTACTCTTAACATTTAATATAGAATTTTACTCAATGTTACAGCTAATCCTAGAGAAGGCGAAAGGTATTATTTGAGATTATTGTTGAATCACGTCAGAGGACCCTTATCGTTTAAAGACTTGCTAACCGTTAATGGAAAAGAGTGTGAAACATTCAAAGAAGCTGCAAAGGAAAGAGGTTTATTAGAATCAGACAACAGTATTTCAGAATGCTTACGTGAAGCGGTCCTCTTCAAAATGCCATCAGCGCTGAGAAATTTATTTGCAACAATTTTGGTTCATTGTAATCCAACGGACATTAGGAAGCTCTGGGAAACCTATTACGAAGATATATCAGAAGATTTTAGAAGAATACATGAAAATTCTCCTACTGCTCAACTCCAATGCATGTTGAAGATCATCAATTATTTCTTAGAGAGCATGGGCAAGAAAATTGACAAGTATGACCTACTTAAACTTGATCATGGGAGGGATAATGGTAATGTATCGTAATGCAGAGAAATAATTGAAGAAAGGTCTATAAATGTATCGCCCGAAGATTTTGATGCACAATCAAAACTAAATCTTGAACAAGAACAAGCTTTCAAGACTATATTAGAGAGAGTCGACTCTGGCAGAGCGGGGTTATTCTTTATGGATGGACCTGGAGGAACTGGAAAAACATTCCTATATCGTGCATTTCTTGCAAATCTCATATCAAGAGGCATGATAGCTTTAGCAACGGCAACAAGTGGTGTAGCAGCTGCAATTTTACCCGGAGGTCGTACAACTCACTCTAGATTCGACATCCCTCTTCAGACAACTGATATAACGATCACAAATATGTCAAAACAGAGTGGTGATGCTAAATTGATAAGAAAATCAAAGCTAATTATTTGGGACGAAGCACCTATGGCCAATCGTCAGACGATTGAAACTGTTGATAGGAGCTTCAGAGATATAATGAATATTAATGAACCCGTTGGTAGAAAAGTGATGGTCTTCGGAGGTGATTTTTGTCAAGTACTACCAGTAGTTCTAAAATCTACAAGAGATGAAACAATAAATGCAAGCTCGGTAAAATCATATTTGTGGAATAAAATGGAAAAAATTCAATTAACAAGAAATATGAGGGCAAGAGGAGATCCAACATTCAACGATTTCTTACTACGGATCGGTAATGGAGAGGAACCTACAATTAGAGATGATATGGTCCTTCTTCCAGAAAAATTGATCGTCAAACATGATGCTGATAGTACTGGTGAAGACAATTTAATAAGAGAAATATTTTCATCTCTATATGAAATGTCAAGTTGTGCAAAATACATGTCAGAGAGGGCTATCTTGGATAGCAGAAATGAGTACGTTGATCAACTAAATGAGATGCTAATTGCTAAGTTTCCTGGTGAAAGCAGAACTTTTTTGAGTTTTGACTCCGCAGAGGATGATACCAACAACTACTACCAGGAAGAGTATTTAAACACTTTAACACCAAGTGGCCTTCAACCACACAAGTTTGTGTCAAATTGATATTCTCTATCTTTCTGTGAATTCATTGTGTACATGACAATATTAAAAGAATCTCTCAATATGTTTTTAATTGAGATAAATTTATTAAACTTACCGTAATCCTATTATGTATACTCATGCAAATTCATCTTATACAATTTTTCCTTCAGAGTTTTACACAAAAGTTGCATCTGTTCCTTTTAGTTCTAAGAGTACTTAGTTCTATTATTGAAGTCACTATTCGAAACTTATAGTAAAAGTAACATTCAGGATATACCAAAAAATAGTAGATCATTCTGAGAATTGGAAATTATATTAATATATACTATTACATACAGTAGCTTCATCTTTACAATCTACAATTGCAGATTTATTTGAATATTTTAGAGATTGCAGGTAATTATTTTTTGTGTGAATGATGTTTTTTGTTTTGGATTTTTCTATAATTTCTAAAATATTCTGTTTGTTACATTCTACGTAACTGTCAAGGAAATAAAGACAAAGTAACATACTGCTTATTGTGACTATAAGGTGCATTTGACCAGCCCATTAAAACTGAAAATTATGAGCCATGAACTTGTAGGACATCGTATAAATCTCCAGAAACAGTTACAGTCTTTAAAACTGGAGACTCTTGATTGTCTTGGTGAAAATTATCGTATCCTGTCTATGCAAATAACTTATAGGACAGTATGAGTTCTTAGTATATTATAAAAACCGTACTCCTTGTGCGCCTTTTTATACTCAAAATCAAGAAGAAAAATGTACATCAAGGGTGAATAATTCTAATTATCTTGGTTGCGTGCAAAGCAACTAAAGGAATTAAAAAAGATAAAAGAAAAGAACAGAAAGAGTATTATGAAATCATTTGGATGATAACCTGAACTTCTGCTTGTTATGTTTAAAGAGATTATTTGTTGTTTGACAGGTTGGTTTTAAAGAAAAATACTCCGATCATGTTATTAAGAATTCTGGACCCGGGAAATGGCTTATGTAATGGTACAAGAATGATATGTAGAGGCTTTGACAACAACGTCATCCATGCAGAAATAATGATGGGCGAAAATGCTTCCAAACACGTGTTTATTCCCAGAATTCAACTTTCGCCTCCAGAAAATGAAGATTACCCTTTCAAATTCATCAAAAAACAATTTCCAGTACGGCTATGCTTTTCGATGACAATAAATAAAGCATAAGGACAAATAATACCTAATGTGGGACTGTACTTACCGCAACACGTATTCTCACATGGACAACTATATGTTGCACTCTCAAGGGGAATATCTATGTCAACAACAAAGGTTTTGGTCTTGACTGAGCAGCCGAAGCGAAAAAAAGGAACATATACCAAGAACATCGTCTATAAAGAGATATTAGGTAAGATTCACCACCATAACATAACATATGTTATAGAAACATAATTGTATGATGGTCTTTTGTTATTCTTCAAGCAATATTTTCTTTTTTATGAAACTTCCTCAACTATATACAATTTAATTATACATATTATACATGAATTTTACATATATTACAACTATATAATTATATTTATTTTTACAGATTCTGAACTGTTTCGCTGAATGCATCGACAATACTGTTATATTTTAGAGGTGTCCTCCTCTTATTAGTGTCAACTGAAGCAACATTCTTCATGGCGCACATCAACATTGTTCAACAGATGACATCAAGAGGATAGCAACAGTCTGACTCATGGTTCCAGCAACATCACCACACCCATGCTTCATTCTAACACTTAATTTAGTGTATACACACTCAATACAACTATTTCTTTAATGTAATAACATTTTTTGCATCCTCAAATGCTATTACACTTGATTCACTCTTATTCAATTTAATATGCACTATTTTAGACAATTTACCATTTAAATATTTGTTGTATCATCAATTACCTTTATACTTAATTCATTCTTATTCTACCTAATTAAAATACGTTCTTTTGTGCATAACTCATAATACACGTGCAACGCACGTACACTAAATCTAGTATCAAGAAAAAACTCCAAGAGGAAAAAAAAGAATAAGAAAAGATTGTTGCATAAATTGTTTATGATTTGTTTTGTAACCAATTTTTTTTCAAATAATTAATATGTACCTGTAAGAATTAACCAACTAAATTTGAATTCATATAATGTGGTTCCAAGTACAACCTTTTAGATATACTACTTTTTCCAATTTAAAAGAAACAAAATATATGTTTATATTGTGACAAAACGAATGCATTTAAACCAATGGAAATAAAAAATTTCACACATTATGTAAGAAGAAGATCTCTGTTTGTCCGCTTAAAATTTGATCCTCTTCGATCCTCGAAAGAAGCGCTACTTTCCTTTTTTCTCCGACCGATAACAGCTCTAAGAGAAAAACGATTAGCATCTCAAGTATGAAGTTGTTAGCACATATGAGTGTATTCTTATTTCTTTTTTGTTAAATAAGATATTGATCACTAACTATTTAACATACCAGGATTTGGTCATAGATGTCCCACGGGGATCGAAACCATGGCTTGTAAAAAGTAAAAATATTACAAAACATAATAGTGATAGTCACGACACTTAATTCTCACATTCGAGACCGTGATGCAGCCTAACATTATACTTGCTAGGCAAGCCAACATTAGAATAATTTATCCATTTTTTAACAGTTTAAATTAAAAAGTGAGAAAGGACTAAAATAATTGTAATAAATCCAAAGTAAATTGCAGAAACTATAACAACTAAAATATCTGATATAACCCTGGATCTGGTGTCACAAGTGCATGAGCTACTAGAATAGTACAAACAAGGGTCTGAATAAAACATAAAGTTGTCTGAAGAAAGTACATAACTAAATAAAAGGAGAAGGGACTCTAGAAGTTGCGTATGCTTAGCAACTGTACCTCAAGTCTCCACAAAATTATCCAATCCGAGCACGCTAACTGTCGCTGGGACTGACTCCAAAATCTTTACAAGAAGTGCAGAGTGTAATATGAGTACAACCGACCCCATATACTTTATAAGTGTCAAACCTAACCTCGACGAGGTAGTGTCGAGACTAAGGCAGGTCAATCACACTACAACCTTTACGTAGTATATAATAAAGACAGAAGAAGAAAATGTAGGACAAAATAATACATTTAACTGAAGATAATAGCTACAACCTCAAGAAATAAACCAGTGAGGATCGGAATTGTGAATCCGTAGAGTTTCAAATGAAAATACACAAAACCAACACATCTCACGGAAATAGAAACACATAGATTGTTGCGGCGTGCAACCTCATCCCCCCCGTACAACACAATCTTCCCTTATTCCACCGTAACAATATCAACAATCATAAGAAATATATGTTGCAACGTGCAACCCGATCCCATTATATAACATAATCAATATCACAATTCAACCTTATTTCACCCTATCAATCTACCCTTATTTCATTTGTCGCGGCTTACAACCTGATCCCACCATATCATTGCAAATTCACCATTATTTCTCCGTGTCAATGCACTATTATTTTACCTGTTGCGGCGTGAAACTCGATCCTACCATATCAGTACAATTATTCACTGAGTACAATTAAATCCATATTCAAATCACAAGAACCTCCAAAACTAATGAATATAAAGTTGAAACAGAAAGGAAACCTTGTACCATATGAAATACTATACGGTAAAACAAGTCTAATAAATGACAATTAGAAGGTGCAAGTACGTCAATTAAGGCAAATAACAGCAAGTCATGAAAGCATGAAGTGGTCTAACACTTTTAACAGGATTAACAATGATTAACGAGTAGCAGCTAAAGCATGAAAGGCTTTTAGGACACATAACAGTTAAGGCAGAGAAAGAGATAATTAAGAAAAAATAAAAAAAATCAGGTAAACAAGTAATTCGGCGGCGTATAAGCACTCGACACCTCGCATATATGCGCAACACATGAAATTCAAACAACACATAGTTCAAGGGTTCCTAATTCCCTCAAATCAAGGTTGAAATCAACACTTACCTCACTGCGTAGTCAACTCAAAGGTCTACCGGGCCCTTTCCCTAGAATCCGCCTCCAAATCACTCTTATCTAACCGCAATTGACTCAATAATATTAAATATTACTAAAGGAATCAATTACAATGCATAAATTTAGGACTCCCACACTTTTCCCCCAAATAGTCAAAAATCGACCTCGGGCCCGCTTGGTTAAAATCCGAAGTTCGGACCAAAATCCATTCACCCTTGAGCCCGATTATTTAATTAGTTTCGGAATCTGACCTCAAATTGAAGTCTAAATCCCTAATTTGAAAAAACCCTCAATTCTTCCTAAATCCCTAGTTTTTTACCATAGAAGAATAAAGATTATGGCTAGAAATTAATGGGTGATGTTATAAATAGAAGAAAATGAGTTAAAGTGTACAAACCTATGGATTGATGTTGAGTTTTCCCTTCAAATCGCCTCTAGGTCGAGCTCCAATGGAGAGTTTATGAAAAAATAAAAGAATCCTATTTTTGGTTTATTTAGTCACTAGGCGTCAGGACTTCTTCGTGTTCGCATATGCAACAACCCAAGTGGCCTTCTCGTTCGCGAGTTATCTAACGCATTAGTGAACGTCGTTCCCCCTGGCCTTCGCGTTCGCGAGCCAATGCTCTGGTTCGCGTAGAAGAAACGATTGTCCCCTCCTCAGGTCCCTAAAGATATGCGTTCGTGTGAAGCTGGTCGCATTCGCGGAGGGTAAAACCCCCCCAACACTCCATGTTCATGACCCAACAATCGTGTTCACGATGAAGAAAGTCCCACCCAACCCAGATCACTCTTTGTGATCGCGTGAGTACCTTCGCGATCGCGAAGAAGGAAACCATATGACAGCTGAAACTAAGGAAAAACAAGAATTTTCTAAGTTCCAAACCACCCGTAGCCTATCCGAAATTCACTTGAGCCCTCGGGGCTCCAAACCAAACATGCAAAGGAGTCCAAAAACGATCAAATGCCAAAATAATGCCTAGAACTACGAATCGAATACCAAACCAAATGAAATTTTCGAGAAAACTTTAGAATTTATATTTTAACAACCGGACGTCCGAATCACGTCAAACCAACTCCGTTTCTCACCAAATTTGACAGACAAGTCATAAATATAGTAATGGACCTATACCGAATTTTGAAACCATAATATGGACTCGGTATCAATAAAGTTAAGAATTGGTCAATTATTTAAAGTCATTAAACCTTTAAACTTTCAATTTTCGACAAAAAGTGATAACTCGAGCTAGGGACCTCCGAATTTGGTTCCGAGCATACGCCCAGGTTCCAAATAATGATTTCGAGCCACTAGGACTGTCAAAATACATATCCGGGTTTGTTTGTTCAAAATGTTGACAGAAGTAAACTCAAATGGATATTTAAGGCTAAATTTCATATTTTTCATTTTTAACATAAAAGCCTTTCGAAAAAATATTCGGACTACGCATGCAAATTGAGGAAGGATTACCTATTGGGTCATCACGTTCTCCACCTCTAAAACAATCATTCATCCTCAAACAGACATAGAAAAGTACCTGAGCTAGTGAAAAGGTGTCGATATCTACTCTGCATGCCCGCCTCATACTCCAAAGTAAATGCCTCGACCGACTGACCTCTTTACTACACTCAAACTGAAGGATAACACTTTGACCTCTACTATCGAACTTGTCGAGCTAGAATAGCGACCGACTCCTTCTCACAAGTCAAATCCTTGTCCAACTAGACTGAGCTGAAATCTAACACATGGGACAGATCACCGTGATACTTTCGGAGAATGTACACATAGAACACCGGATGTACTATTGATAAACTAGGTGGCAATGCGAGCTTGTAAACCACTTCACCCACTCTCTGAAGAATCTCAAAAGGTTTGATATACCTAGGGCTCAATTTGCCCTTCTTCCCAAACCTCATCACACCCTTCATGGGCGAAACCCGGAGCGATACCCTCTCTCCGATCATGAATGCAACATCACGACCTCTACGATCGGCATAACTCTTCTTCTTAGACTGGTATATGCTAAGTCAATCCTAAATAATATTGACCTTATCCAAGGCATCCTGTACTAAATTTATACCCAACAACCGAGCCTCCCCTAGCTTGAACCATACAACTAGCGACCGATATTGCCTCCTGTATAATGCCTTATTGGGAGCCATCTGAATGCTCGACTGATAGTTGTTGTTGTATCCAAACTACACAAGTGTCAAGAACTGATCCCAAGAACCCCCGAAATCTATAACACAAGTGTGAAACATATCCTCTAATATCTGAATAGTGCACTCAGACTGTCCATCTGTCTGAGTGTGAAATGATGTGCTCAGCTCAAACAACTCATGTTGTGCTGCCCTCTAGAAGTGCGAAGTGAAATGCGTACCTCGATCAGAAATGATAGACATGGGCACACCATGAAGACGTTTGATCTCGTGGATATTAATCTCAACCAATTGCTCTGAAGAATAGGTAACTGCCACGAGAATGAAATGTGCTGACTTGGTCAGCTTGTCCATAATAACCCATACTATATCGAACCTATTCTGAGTCTGTGGTAGTCCAAGAACAAAATACATAGTGATACGCTCCCATTTCTACTCAAGAATTTCTAACTTCTAAAGCAAACCACCAGGTCTCTGATGCTCACACTTTACTTCCTGGCAATTTAGACACAAAGCTGCATATGTAACTACATCCTTCTTCATCCTTCTTCACCAATAATTCTGTCGTAAGTCCTGATATATCTTCGCAGCACTTGGATGAATAGAATACCGAGAACTGTGGGCATCCTCAAGAATAAAATCACGAAGTACATCTACATTGGGCACACAAATATGACCCTGTATCCTCAAAACTCCATCACATCCAACAGTAACCTACTTGGCACCACCGTGCCACAGTGTGTCCCTAAGGACAAGAAAATGAGGGTCTTCATATTGCCGCTCCCTGATGCGCTCAAATAAGGAAAACCGAGCGATAGTTACACGATTGGGCTCTGAAACATCTAACATCACAAATTGATTATCCAAAGCCTAAACTTCTTATGCAACAGTCTCTCACCAACTGGAATGTACGCAAGACTTCCCATACTCACTACCTTTCTACTCAAGGTATCGTCTACCACATTGGCCCTCCCAGGATGATACAAGATGGTGATATCATAGTCTTTTAATAGCTCCAACCACCTCCTCTACCTCAAATTGAGATCCTTTTGTTTAAAAAAGTATTGTATATTCTGATGATCCGTGAAAACCTCGCACGGCATACCGTAAAGATAATGCCTCCAGATCTTCAATGTATGAAAAATGGCTGCCAACTCTAGGTCATGAACAAGATAATTCTTCTCATGAATCTTTAACTTTTACTATGTATATGCAATCACCCTGCCGTCCTGCATCAATATTGCACCGAGCCCCACACAAAATACATCACAATATACCATATAAGATCCTAAACATGTAGGTAACACTGACATCATAGAGCTTCTGAAAGCTCGCCTCACATTTGTCTGACCATCTGAACGGGGCACCCTTCTTGGTCAACCTAGTCAATGGGGTTTCTATAGATGAAAACCCTTCCACAAACCGACGGTAATAACCCGCCAAACCTAAGAAACTTCGAATCTCTGCGGCTGAAGTGGGTCTAGGCCAGTTCTGAACTACCTCAATCTTTTTAGGATCCACCTGAATGCCCTCTGCCAATTGAGTCCAACCAAAACTCGCACTTTGAAAACTTGGCATATAATTGGTTGTCTCTCAGAGTCTAAAGTACAATCTGAGGATGTTGCTCGTGCTCCTCTCGACTGTGGGAATAGATCGAGATATCATCAATAAACACAATCACAAAGGAATCTAAATAGTCTTGAACACCTGGTTTACCAAATCCATAAATCTCGTTGGGGCATTTGTCAGCCCAAATGATATCACTAGAAACTTATAGAGCCCATATCGAGTCTGAAAAGTTGTCGTAGGGACATCAGATGCCCTAATCTTGTACTGATGGTATCCAAGCCTCAAATCAATCTTCGAAAACACTTTGTCACCCTGAAGCTGATCAAATAAGTCATCAATCCTCGGCAATGGATACTTGTTCTTGATGGTGACTTTGTTCAATTGCCGATAATCTACGCATATCCTCATCCACCCATCCTTCTTCTTCATGAACAACAAAGGCGCACCCCAGGGCAAGACACTAGGTCTGATGAAGCCCTTATCAAGCAGATCTTGCAACTGCTCCTTCAACTCTTTCAACTATGTCGGGGCCATACGGTACGACAGAATAGAAATGGGCCGAGTGCCTAAAGCCAAATCACTACAGAAGTCAATATCTCTATCGGGTGGCATCCCCGTAAAATCTGCAGGAAACACCTCTGGAAACCCACGAACAACTAATATTGAATCCATGGAAGGAACCTCCGCACTAGAATTGCGGACATAAGCCAAATAAGATAGACACCCCTTCTCGACCATATGTCGAGCCTTCACATAAGAAATAACCCTGCTGGTAGAATGGTCAGGAGTCCTCCTCCACTCTAATCGAGGCAACACCAACAAGGCTAAAATCACTATCTTGGCTTGACAATCCAATATAGCACGATAATGTGATAGCTGTGAGCACGTGATTTTTGCCCTAAGCAAATTATTCCAAAAGTTGCAAATTAAATAATTTTACAATTTTTA
>MU684648.1:16802-65498 GCA_026770625.1 Nicotiana glauca
CGCCGCAGTGATATATATATATATATATATATATATATATATATATATATATATATGGATCAGACTGCACGCCGCAGTTGTATATTATATGGATCTGGCTGTACGCCGCAGTAGTATATTATTTGGATCGGACTGCACGCCGCGGTAGTATTGCGCTTGGGCTGTAGGAGCTCCTCCGGAGCCTGCACACCCCCAGGGAGCGCAGTCGACTATTATTATTGGATAGGGCTGAACGCCGCAGCAGTATATATATATATATAGATGGATCAGGCTGCACGCCGTAGCAGTTTACTGTACAGATCGGGCTGCACGCCGCAGCGGTATGATTAAACTATCGATCATCATGAGGAGTAAATGAGTTGTGTACTGGTTTAAGGGATAGTTACTTGATTTTACTCATTTAGCTATTGTTTAATGTACTTGCTTCTTTTATATAGAACTGCGTAGTGTTCTTACGAGTTTTCTTTTCAGTCGTTATTTATTGCTATCACTAAATGAGTCGGAGTATTCACTTTACTCCCTACACCATGTGTGCAGATACAGGTATTCCGGAGGCATAGTTTGAGCTCCCTGCTACTGTTCAGCTTATTTCCGGAGTTATCAAGGTAGCTTCATGGCATCCACAGGACCTGATTTCTCCCCTTATCCTCTTTATTTTTCGCATTCTACACCATTTTATGTATAGGCTACTACTCAGATTTGTATTAGAGGCTCTCGACTCGTGACACCAGATCGGTGGGATTTTATTAGCATATTCGTGGTTTCCGCACTATTTTTATCTACTGTTGCAGAGTTAAACTTATGTTAATTGGCATTTCATCCTGTTAATTGGTTATAAATTTTATCAAAGAGATTGAGAGTAACGAAATGGTCTGGCTTGCCTAGCATTGTGTTGGGCGCCATCACGACCGGGGTTGGGGTTATGACAAGTTGGTATCAGAGCCTAGGTTACTAGGTCTCGCGAGTCATGAGCCGGTTGAGTAGAGTCTCGCGGATCAGTACGGAGACGTCTATACTTATCCTCGGGAGGCTGCAGAACCTTTAGGAAAATTCCACATTCTTGAAATTCTTGTCGTGTGAGCTTGTTGATTCGAATATTAAACTTCTCTTTATTCTATTCTCTCATAGATGGTGAGGACACGAGCTACCAGGCGTGGTGGACGACCACCAGTGCCACCTATTGAGGCTACTAGAGGCCGTGGACGCGATCGTGGTCGTGGTAGAGGCAGAGCAGCAGAGGCAACACATATGGATCCTTTAGTTGCCCCAGCTCAGGATCAGGCTCCGGCAACACCAGTTGAGGCACCAGCTGTGCCAATTGTGATTTCGGGTCTCTAAGAGACATTGGCCCAGATATTGACAGTTTGTACGGGCTTGGCTCAGGTGGTTTCAGCCACCACAATAGCAGCAGCTACTTCACAGGCCGGGGGAGGCAATCAGACCCCCACTGCTCACACACCTGAGCAGGGATTACAGGAGTTACAGACTCTAGAGGCACCTCCAGCTCAGCCAGTGGTACCAGTTTCGGAGTACATGGTTCCAGTTATGCCCGAGGACGAGCAGCGTCACCTCGAGAGGTTTGGTAGACTCCAGCCTCCAACATTTAGTGGAGCTGAGGGCGAGGATGCCTAGGATTTTCTCGACAAATGTCAGTGGATGCTCCGCACAGCTTGGATTCTTGAGTCCAGCGGTGTGGCTTTTACTACATTTCAGGTTACTGGAGCGGCCTTCACATGGTGGGAGGCGTATGAGCGGTGTAGGCCGGTTGGTGCAGCTCCTTTGACTTGGCAGCAGTTCTCCACTCTCTTCTTGGAGAAGTATGTACCGCAGTCCCACAGAGAGGAGCTGCGCAGGCAGTTTGAGGGACTACGACAGGGAGAGGTGTCAGTGACACAGTATGAGATGAGATTTTTTGAGTTGTCTCGGCATGCAACTTGGTTGGTCCTGATGGACCGTGAGCGTATTCGGAGGTTTGTTTGATGGTCTCCACTACCCTCTTCGTATTCTTATGACTAAAGAGAGAGTGTTGGGTGTTAATTTTGAGGAGGTGGTGGATATAGCTCGAGATATTGAGTCGGTTCGCCGCCAGGATCGAGATGAGAGGGAGGCCAAGAAGCCTCGACGTTCTGGTAGTCACAGTGGCGCTCCTTCGAGGGGCCAGTTTCAGAAGGGTCGGGGTCATTCTTTCAGGCCCGCTTAGTCAGCTAGACCTGAGTATCGTGGTGGATCTTATGGTCGTGGTTATCAGGGCTCTCAGCAGAGTCAGCCATCTCTCAGCGCTCTTCCAGCACAGAGTTCATCTCATGCACCATCTGTTCAGGGTTCTTCTAGGCCGAGTGCATCAGCTAGCCACTCTGGCGTGAGGGGTTCCCTTCAGCCCCAGTTCCCAGCACCCGAGAGTTGCTATAAGTTTGGAAAGTTTGGACATATGCGGAGGGAGTGTCCTCGTCGTGCTGCTAGATCATCTCAGCAGAGGGGTCAACCCTCATCTTATGGCCTATTTTCTTCAGCACCTGCCCCGCCAGCTAGGGGTGAGGGTCAGAAGCGATTGGCTAACCGCAGAAGTGGTTGGGGCTCAAGTTGGGATTTCCGCAGAAGCGGAAGAAAAGTCGCGGAAGCGTTCCCGCATAAGCGGAAACGGGACCGCAGAAGCAAAAAAGAACTGTGCAGAGAAGGTTTTAAAAGTATCATTTCATCCGCGAGCTAAGGGTTATTTCCTCCATTGTTGAACACCTTGAGAGCTTTTGACGAGGATTAAAGAGGGTATTGATTGGGAATCGATTGGAGGTGAGTCCTATGGCCTAGAAACATCATATTATTGAAGATTCAATACTTAAATTCATGGAAATTTGATTAAAAAGGGAGGAATTAGGGCTTGACTTGTTGTATGAAAATTTGAGGTTTGAGGGAGCATTTGAGCTCGGATTTTTGTAAATTTGATATGTATAGACTCGTGGCGAGATAAGGAATCCGGTGATGTAAATTTTTTGATTTTTCGGGAAGTGGGACCGGGGCTCAAGTTTTGCCAACTTTGTGATTTTCGATATTTTTCGAGTCTTTTTGATTGGGTTGTATTCCCTTAGCCTATTGTAACATATTCCTTGTGGTTTTGATCAGATTTGATGCTTGAGGAGGTTGATTTGCGAGGCAAGGGCAAAGGGAGCTAGGATTTCGGCCGGCTTGAGGTGAGTAATGGTTATAAATGGTGTTCTGAGGGTTTGAAACCCTGAATTTGCACAACGTGGTGCTATGTTGAGATGAGACACACGCTGCATGATGAGCGTGAGGTCTGTTACTGCTGGGTATTCAGACTCGGTCCATCACGATTGATGATTCTACCATATTTTCGACTGAGACATAATTAATATCATTATATTCTAGGCTAGTTTCCATGCTTGGGGCCTTGTGCCGATCTGTAGAACCCTTAGGGGGTAGTTGTACTGGTTGACCTCACTTTACTTGTCGAAATCATACCCTCGGTCATGTTCTTAACTATTAAACATAATATGAACCGGATTTAGAAATTGATAATCCTAATGAGAATAACCTGGGGTTGGAAACCCTGTCTTAGCTGAGTGTGCCCGAGAGGCCAAGCCTATATTGACTGAGAGGGGTCAAGGACCCCCCATAGTGAGGGTATTTGATATATACTGGATCGGATTGCACGCCACAGTAGTTTATATATATATATATATATGGATCGGACTGCATGCTGTAGTAGTATATTATATGGATCGGACTGCACGCCGCAGTAGTATGTTATTTGGATCGGACTGCACGCCACAGTAGTATACCGCTTGTGCTGTAGGAGCCCCTCCGGAGTCTGCACACTCCTAGTGAGCGCAGTCGACTATTATTATTGGATCGGACTGCACACTGTAGCAGTATATATATACGGATGGATCGGGCCGCACGCCGCAACAGTTTACTGTACGAATCGGGCTGTATGCCGCACCGATATGATTAAACTAACGATCATCGTGAGGAATAAATGAGTTGTATACTGGTTTAAGGGTTAGTTACCTGATTTTACTCATTTAGTTGTTGTTTAATGTACTTGCTGCTTTTATATAGAATTGCGTAGTGTTATTACGAGTTTTCTTTCAGTCAGTCGTTATTTATTGCTATTACTTACTGAGTCGGAGTACTCACTTTACTCCATGCACCATGTGTGCAGATATAGGTATTCCGGAGGCATAGTTTGAGCTCTCTACTGCTGTTCAGCTTATTTCTAGAGTTATCAAGGTAGCTGCATGGCATCTGCAGGACCCGATTTCTCCCCTTATCCTCTTTATTTTCCGCATTTTAGACTATTTTATGTATAGGCTGCTACTCAGATTTGTATTAGAGGCTCTCGACTCGTGACACCAGATCGGTGGGATTGTATTGGTATATTCTTGGTTTTCGTACTGTTTTTATATACTGTTGCAGAGTTAAACTTATTTTAATTGGCATTTAATCATGTTAATTGGTTATAAATTTTATCAAAGAGATTGAGAGTAACAAAATTGTCGGGATTGCCTAGCATTGTGTTGGGCGCCATCATGACCGAGGTTGGGGTCGTGACACCAGGGTAACATGCCTTACAAAGAACTATTTGCGTCCCCTGATATTCTCCTTCCCGCAGGGTTTAAAGTGCTAAAATTTAACTTGTACGATGGGTATGGAGATCTGGTAGCCCTCCTGAGGGATTATTGCAATAAAATAAGAAGTGTTGGAGAGAAAGATGACTTATTGATGGCATATTTTAGTGAGAGCTTGACTGGGGCAGCTTTGGAATGGTATAATCGTCAAGATGTCGGTAAGAGGCCTACATTAGGTGACATGGCTCAAAATTTTGTTTGGCACTTTCCATACAAATAAGGCATTACCCTAGACCGCTCTTCCCTATCTAAAATGGAAAAAAGGCCGGATGAAAGCTTTAGGGAGTTTGGGTTCAGATGGAGGAAGCAAGCTGCTCGAGTCAATCCCCAGATTGATGAAAAAGAAATGGTTGAGCTTTTCCTACAAGATCAGGGGCCCACCTACTTCATTCATTTGATCCCGACCTTGGGTAAGCCTTTTAGTGATGTGGTAAAAATGGGAGAGATGGTAGAAAAAGGAATCAAGTCAGGAAAAATCATGAGTTGTTCGAAAGACATTCAGAACATCCCAGTAAGCTTGGGTGGATGAAAGAGAAAAAGAAAAGATGATCCGATGGGCTTTCCCGATCAACACTTCCAGCCTCAACATCATCCCTGAGGATATCCTTGTGTACTAGATAATCCTCCCCAATGCCACTTCTCTCCACAGAACTCCTAGAGTCGTACATCACTTTCCCAGTACCCAGCTCTACGAAATGCCTATCTACCCCCACGAGCCCACCGAAAACACCCTGGAGCAGGTTTCCAGCCCAATCAAGCCTTTAAGAATGAGAGGTTACAGAAGAAGAAAATCTTCACTCCATTGGGAGAGTCATATACTGGTCTGTTCCAGAGACTAAGGAAATTGGACATGTTGAAGCCGACCTAGATAAAAATGCCAAACCCTCTTCCAAATAAGTTTGATTTTTCTCAAAGGTGTGCATATTGCTCAGATGCCCCGGGGCATGACATAGAGAAGTGTTGGAATCTGAAGAATGCGATTCAGGAGCTTATTGATGGAGGCAACATTGTCGTGCAAAATCCAGATGCAGCAGACACTAGCCAAAGTTCATCGCATATTCGTAATGAGACACATATGGTTGGTATTATTTGTTTTGAAAAGGAATATGAGAGTTCTTCTGAGATCCTCGGAGGTCAACGTGCTACAAACCTTTCAATGCTATCGGAGGTTGTTTTTAAGAACGAGCAGGCACAAGGAACCTAAAGCAATTTGTTAAGAACAACACGATGGAGACTTGTAAAGGTCCTAGTATTGTTCATGCAGAATTCAGTGGCTAATATGCCAAGCATGGTAATTGGAAAGATTTTCCTTTCTTGGCTAGCTAGGGAGGAGCCTTGGTGGTTTATTTTGTTGTCATTTCTGTTCTCCGGGTTATTTCAGCGTTGTAATCCGGATATTGTCTTGTGACTCAAACTCTTCTATCCTTTTATTTTGCCTGGTTTGTTTAAGTCATAATAACTCGTTTAGTGCCGTCTAGGTTTGTTCCGGGGTTGTAACCCTAGTTTAGTTTGCTTGTCTTGTTGTTCGAACCGTTTCACCATCTAATGCAATTTCCTATTTTCTTTTATTTCTAGTCATTTTCTTTTGTTTAGTTCTCTCCTATTACAATCCTTTTCCTGTCGACTCTAGTGACATGACATGGACGCATAATTCTAGGCCTAATCTTAAAGGTTAGTTCAATCATAAAGCAATGGGGAAGATGATAGGGGCACTTGAGGAAAATAAGAACACTCTGAGATCATTTGAAGCCCGAACCATGTGAAACTGGGGCAGGTAGAACATAAAGAAACCCTATTGAAATGCATCATGCCACGTCAGGTTGAAGCTAACGACCAGTTGCCCAAATTGGCAGGGGCCGTTTGTGGTAACGAAGAGTGTTGTCAATGGTACTTAAAATTTACAAAAGGCGAATGTGTGGATATGGTTATCAAGTCTGGTACAATCAAAAGATGTTATGAGTGTTTTCCTTGGTTTGTTTAATTGTGTTTTTTGCGCTTGGCATGTTTTGAAGATTGGAATGACGAAGGCATTTTGTTCTGCTATCTAAACACTTCATCCTTAGTTAACCCTTTGAGCCTTATTTATTTTCTTTCATACCCCTCTTTCGAAATCAGCAACAAATATTAGAAACACAAGCGTGAAAGATAAGTAAAAAAAAAGAAGAAAGGAAAAATAGAACAACAAAACAACAAAAAGAGAAAGAAGGAAGAAAGAAAAAAGAAAAAAAAAAGAGAAAGAGAAATAACAGAATCACAACAACAAAGTAATTCCTATGATGTGAACTAATTTTGACCTGATTCCTTTTAAGGATACGTAGGCAGCCTCACGGTTCGGTCCCATCAAAAAAAAAAAATTAAAAAGTTCCCAAGCAACAAAAAGGGGCAGAGGTTGTGGTTGTGGTTGTTGTAAGAAATTTGATTCCGAATGTTGTAATTCTGAACCCATGTTGAATTGTTTTGAGCCTTGATACCCTTTCTTTCTAACCCTATCCAAAAGCCCACATTACGGTCCAAAGAAAGACCTTCTGATCAGTCTTCCAGAGATGCCAAGTCGAGCAAGTAGAGGTGATTCATGTCAGGGGAAACACTCCGGTCCAAGTAGGAAAAATAATGAAAATGAGAGAGTCTTATTGGTGAAAATCCTCGTGGGCACCGTAAGGCGATGAAAGCTGAGAAGAATAAAAAATGAGAGAGTCTCATTGGTGAAAACCTTCACGGGCACCTTGAGGAGACTGTAAGTTGGGAGAAAGACAAAAATGAGATAGGCTTGATAGTGAAAACCCTTCAGGCACTAAAATTCGAATAAGGATTGTGAATCAGATTGGATATGCGGAGCATTGAAGCCCAGTTTCACGATAAAAAGGTACGACAGGAGCTGAACATCAGAATTGCTTAACAAAATAGGCCGCGAGTGTATGTCACGATCATTAGAGCTGGTATCCATATCCGATAGGTTTCTACTTGTAGTTTTCTTGTTAGGAATCATCTCTTTCCATTGTCCTCTACTCTGTTCATTTTGTCTTGTTTACTTCCTCTTCCTAAGTCTGTTTGGTCAGAACAAGTGAGAAATGACTTCAAAATTTGCCACCAGCTTTCCAATTGCACAAAACGGGATCTGGTTAATACACCAAAACGTCATAAGTCAGGAAAGAACAGCAAGCACACTGAGCTGGTAACAATTAACATGCTTTGGGATCCCTATAAAATACAAAGGTTTGGTACATATCAATTCATGGAGAATGCAACAAGATGGAAGGTGCTTGGTGAACGGATCAAGAGATATTTTCTGTAGTAGGATTGACAAAAGGTGATTGACCGGTGACAAGCAGGGTCTTCAAGTGGAAATCAAAGTTATCAGGGCGAGTGAAGGAACAATAGACCTTGAGGCCAACGCCAGTGATTTAAGTCAGGAAAGAGCAACAAGCACACTAAGTTGGTAACAATCAACATGCTTTAGGATTCGTGTGAAATACAAATTCTTGGTATATATCAATTCATGCACAATGCAACAGAAGGAGGGCTAGGGTGAACAGATCGAAGGTATTTTCTGTGACAAAAAAAAAGAAAAAAAAGAGGGTGGTTGGAAGGTGACAAGCTAGATATTCCAAGCAGAAATCAAAGGTTATAGACCTCAAGGCCATTGCCAGTGGTCTAAATAAGGAAAGAGCAACATGCGCACTAAAGTTGGTAACAATCAATATGCTTTGGGGATCAGGTGAAACACAAAGGTTTGGTAGATGTTGGTCCAGGAGCAATGCAACAGATAAAAGGTATTGGGTTCGAACGAAGAAAGGTATTTTTTGGGTTAAGGTTTACAAAGGAAGTAGTCAGTCAAGGAACAAGCAAGGTCTTCGAATGGAAATCAGTTATCATGTCAGGTGAAGGATCAATAGACCTCCAGGCCAAGGCCAGTAGTTTAAGTCAAGAAAGAACAGTATACACATGGAGTGGGGGCAACGGATGTGATTCGGGATTCATGTGAGACACAAAGGTCGGGTAGATGCCGGTTCATGAGCAATGCAACAAATAGAGGATATTGGGTCTGAATGGAGAAAAGGTATTTCAGTGATACAGATGATAGAGAAAGTGGTTAATCAATAAACAGGCAAGGTCTTCGAGTTGAAATCAGTTATCATGGGAGATATATGGGGTCAGATAAGAAGACTATAAGTGAAAAAGAACAGTCGGGAATCCTGCGGCTAAGGATCAGTCAGAAGGTCGAAAATTTTCGACCAAGTTCAAGGCAGTCGGACGAAGCAGAGCATGCAAAGGAGAAAACCATCCCCAGCAAGAGTATCACAACTAATCACCACATTTTAAACTGACCAAATTTTTATTTGATTTGAAACAGGGGAAGGAAATGTCATTTATATCGGAGAAACCCACCGTAAGGAAAGGCAAGCACCAGACAGGTATGACCATAAATTCTCAGGACCCTCCTGGGAAATGGGACATAGTCTAAAATTCAAAAGGGAATATTAGTTGGTTTCAAAGTTTGCATGTTTAAGATAGGATTCAATTACAAGATCTCATAACCCTCCTGTAAAATGGGACCTAGTTTAAAAATCAAAACAATCATGAGTAGCAAAATCTATCGTAAATGTACCCCAAGGAATATAAGTTGGTTTCAAAGATTACATGTTTGAGATAGGATTCAACCAGGAGTTTTCAGGACCCTCCTTAATAAAGGGACCTGGCTTTAAGAATTCCATTAGGTAACAAGATTTAGCATAAGTGATGCTATAAGGAAGTTTAATTCAGCCGTAAAAAATTGTCACTCATAAGATAAGATTTGATAAGAAATTTTCAGGACCCTCTTGGATAATGGGATGTAGTTTTAAGACTGTCTTAGATAGCATGATTTAACAGAAGTCACACCTTTAGGAAAATATAAAACTGTCATTGGGATCTAGCTTACAAATTTTTAGGGATATTTGGTAATATGATTCAATTAACACTCATGGATGCGCCCAGCTATCAAACTAGGGCAGAAAATTTTCTTTTGTTTTTGTCTATTTTGTTGAAGTCAGGCGTCCACTTGGAGAACAAGGAACAATAGCTGAAGTTGTGGAAGTCAGGCGTCCACTTGGAGAACAAGGAAAAATAGTTGAAGTTATGGAAGTCAGGTGTCCACCTGGAGAACAAGGAACAATATTTGAAGATTTTAGAAGTCAGGCGTCCACCTGGAGTGTCACGACCCAAAATCCACTAAGGGTCGTGGTGGCGCTGGACACCGCTGTCAAGCAAGCCAACCAAGAATGCATAATTAAATTCCAGTTTTTAGTATTTGCGGAAATCATTTTTCTTATACATTAAATATTAGATAATAAAAATTTTACACAATGAACATAAAGACGATAAAAGACTTAATACTGAATAATTCAAAAATCCTCCCAGAACCCGGTGTCACAAGTGCATGAGCATCTACAGATAAGGAAATAAAATACAACACCCGTCTGAAATACAATGGACAAGAAATAAATACAAATACTGAAAGGGACTGTACTAGATGCGGGCCACCTCGAATAATGCAACTCACCTTGTCCTAGAATCAACTGCGCTGCTATGCCCAGTAGGCCACTAGGGTTACATATACATGTGCAACAAAAATGTACAGATGTGTAGTATGAGTACATAAACCACGTGTACTCAATGAGTATCCCGTCTAATCTCGAAGAAGTAGAGACGAGATGGTCAACTTCGACACTTACTAGAGGTCAATTAATAATTTACTAGAAATGTGAGGAAATCATGGATTTATATAGTAGTTCTAACTCACGAAGCCGGAAAACAGGTAAACACCTTTAACAAATAATAAAGGATTTTCAAGGTTTACTTTTCATTATCTTATCAATTTATATCAATCTATGAAAGGCAATATCAACATTTAAAATTCTCAGGCAACAATATATATCATGCGCAAATCATGCCGAGGTCGACGTCCCGCTCCAATAGAAATAAACTGTGCACTTGCCGAGGGTTGACGACACACCTACAGATGCATCTATTTAATCTGCTGAGGCATTCGGCTCGTTCCATAAATAAACACATACCCTGTTCATGAATCATGCATGCGACGCAAGTACACATAGAGATACATACTCAATTAGTCAATTAAGAACTTATCGGGGGATATTTATCCGAATAAAACAATTTCTCTTTTAACAATTCAGGAAAAATGACGTTTAATCCCCTTTTAAATTCATTTACTAAACCAAGGTGATATAAGCAATTAAAGCTATCAATGGGTTCATAAATAATCCAATTATAACATGCTTTTGGGTCTTAACTACCCCGACAATAGCATAATAGTAGCTATGCACGGACTCTCGTCACCTCGTCCATACGTAGCCCCCGCAATTAGGAGCACATAATCAATTATTTCACATATGGGGACAATTCCCTCTTACAAGGTTAGAAAGGAGACTCACCTCGCTTCGAAGATCCATAACCGGCATTCCACGCCCTTCCGAAGACTCTACTTGATGCACCACACTCCAAACTAGCCAACGGTTACGAAAAATACATTAATATATGCTCAAATATTCATTACAATCTAATTTGTAGCAATTCCTAACTCCGATCGAAAAGTTGACCAAAACGCCCTCGGGCCCACGTGCCCGGAAGCCGAAATTTTTGGAAGATAAAGATTACCCATGACCTTAAGAACTCAAATATATAATTTTCACCAAATTCTATACTCAATATCGTGGTTAAATTCCAAGAATATAATTTCTAGGTTTTTCCCTCAAACCCCACGTTTTTCTACACAATTCATGCTTAATCCATACATAATTGATGTATTTAACTCATATTAGTTGGGGATATCTTACCTTGTCGTTGATGACGAAAATCTCCTCTTGAAGCTCCCCAAAATCGACCATGCCAAGTGAAAAATGGGAGAAGAATGACCAAATCCCGAGTTTAAAACAGCCTTCTGCCTCCAGCTATTTCCGCACCTGCAGTTCATTGACCGCTTATGATGTTCCACAGGTGCGGTTGAAATGCCACATCTGCGGTCTCCCATGGGCCACCCCCTTTTTGCTTCTGCGACGTGTCTCCTGCAGGTGCGGTCCCGCTTCTGCAGAACTCTGACCGCATCTACGGTCCTCTCCAAGACGCCCTCTTCCGCTTCTGCGACCACCTCTCCGCAGATGCGGTCCCGCTTCTGCAGAACCTTGACCACATCTGCGGTCCTCAATCCTTTGACCAGCAATCCTCAACCTTCCAAAAATCCCATTTTCGATCCGTTAACCACCTTGAATCCACCCGAGGCCCCCGGGACCTCAACCAAACCTACCAACCAATCCCAAAACACGTTATGGACTTGCTCGACGCCTCAAATCACATCAAACAACACTAGAATCATGAATCGACCTCCAACTTAAACTTAATGAACTTTAGAATTTCAAACATCTATTTCCGATGTTTAAACCTATCAAATCACGTCCGATTGACCTCAAATTTTGCACACAAGTCATATTTGACATTACAGACCTACTCCATCTTTTGGAATCGGATTTCAACCCCGATATCAAAAAGTCAACCTCCGTTCAAACTTCTCAAAAACCTTCAAATTTCTATATTTAGCAAAAATGGCTCCAAAATGACCTACGAACCTCCGAATTCACTTCCGATCGCGCTCCCAACTGCAGAATCACCATACAGAGATATTCCCAGAATCGGAATCCCACATGGACATCAATAACACTGAAATGCACTACAATCCAAACTTAAGAAATTTCTTCAAAAATGCTAACTTCCACAATAGGCGCCAAAACGCTCCCGAGTTATTCAAAACTCAATCCGGCCATACGCCCAAGTACGAAATCATCATACGAATCTGCTGGAACTATCAGATCCCAATTCCAAGGTCGTTTAATTGAAATTCCAATCTTAGTTCATTCTTTCAACTTTAAGCTTCTGAAATAAGAATTCTCTTTCCAAATCACATGTGGACTTCCTGAAATTCAATTCCGACCACGCGTACAAGTCATAATACCTGAAATAAAGCTGTTCATGGCCTCAAACAGCTGAACGGAGCGCTAGTACTCAAAACGACCGGTCGGGTCGTTACATTCTCTCCCACTTAAGCATACGTTCGTTCTCGAACGTGCTGAGAAATACACTTGAACAGTCCAAAATCGTTGTTTAACTTCTCATGCGCCTTCCCGTGCTACAACAACTCAGTTGAGCATATTAGCTCGATCAATTCTGAAAATATTCTCTTTTATTCAAGCAGATACGCCTTAAAGCCCAATTCCAACATCTGAAATTCAATACTAGGCCTGTTTACAACATGCGCTCATCATATCAGTAGCTACACGTTGTACCCAGACGTGACTACATAACCTTTGTGAATTCACAACTTGCACCACTTTACTCATAGGACCACAATAACTTTCTCTGATCAACTTAGTCAAAATCCTACTAATCTGATGCTCCATTTGCACCCCATGACATACCCATGTCTTACTCTAACCTTTACAATACCGCCACGATGGAAGAGACGTGTAGAAATTCATAATCAACTGCCAAGTCAACAAATCATTAGGTCTATACTCCTGTCAAGAACCATCACTGCATTCTGGGCCGAATAATGGCCTTAGCTCCTTAATGTACTTCATATACTCGGATTGCACGGATCTTAAAACCAAAAATCTCGTCTCGCCCAGTACGAACTGCTCAGGCAATAAGCCACCCCAGACATAATAAAAAGTCTCATATGATGCCACAATGCGCCAATAGGCCAACAATTCGAATGCGATAAAGGAAAAACGAACTCTGGAAGGAATTACATAACTCACACACTAATACGAACTTTCCTTAGAAAATAGGAAGCAAGGCATACAAAATAGCGTATAAAAAACTATACTCAACATCACACTATTGCGGCGTGCAACCCGATCCATACATAGATCTCACATAAGGAGATGCACATCGAGCAAAATTTGCTCATTACAATAAAATACTGAATATCAGTCATAAGCATGCTACATGCATAATAACATCCCTGAGGGAGCATATAGCGCTATAAGCTACAAAACTCAAGCACAACTGAGGTGCGATACACAATCTGAATCTAGTATCATTTCTACGCGGATCCTCAACATATAAGCAATTCCTCAAGCCGTCTCACAACTCACCCAACGCAATGCATCACTGCATGAAATATCTTGCAACAAAATAACACCCTGACTACTCCTCCATAAGGAACGCATTACTGAATTGAACACGTTTGGCCTGATATAGAGCCTATATTAACATTTGAATCCATCTACCGACCTCAAGCCAACACTGATCGCACTAAACTAGGCTAATTACCTTTCCATGGTCCATAATAACCCTTCTTTCTGCTCATAACACATCATAAAAACCCTCCTAACTGTGGCGAACCTCCACAATCCATAACCCAATAACCAGAGTGCCCTCCAGGAATAAATTCTCAAATTAATGGTATCATCACCATCCTCATACTTGGTTTAAATCTTTAACCAATCAAGTGACCACATGTCACACCTATACAATCTTCCTGTGGGACACACTCCCAAAACCTTTCAAAACACATAATAGGTCCGTACATCCACACCATCGGCTGCACCAACGCTGAAAAGCGATCAAGAATCATAAACCATGATATAAGCCCTTTATACAAATCAGTGATCCCAGGTGACGCTGAAGAAAATACCAACTTACTTTAAATATCGAAACTCTTTTCCTGCTCATCCGAGCTTGTGACATCCTTGTCCACACCGAACTGCGACTTTGATTCTCACTTCAAATTTCATACTACTCACTGCACCCGACATGCCAATATACGATAGAACACGACTCTTCATCATAACCCCGAATCACTAATAGGTTAACACTTCTCCATATACAAACTTTTCACTTAACTCACTTCAGGAGATCCATAGTATCATATAGGTGAATTCCCATATGTCACGCACCGAAACCGAGGGACATGACCGGCGCTCGACCTGGTAGCCCCCTGTCAAGCGAACCTGGGTGCCTCTCCTACCCCACGTGTTACCCCACATTTTTCATTACTTATTATCCAAGAGAAATAACCCTTTACAATCAAAATAACTTTTTATTACAAAACATACATATGGTACATGATTCTTAGCGTGGTTTACACTTTACATAGCCCAACGTGCAAGATACATATTACATAAGTTCATGACCCATATTTCCTATCTACGGAGCCTCTAACCATGAAAACGGGATGATATCGTACTTGCCAGTAACAAGGCTTCGGCTATATCTTATACAAATATCAAAATAAGATCCCAAAACAGAAACGACATGAGCCACGCAGGGCCCCGAAAGGAAAGGGGCTCACCAATTCAGCTGATGGGAAGTGATGAAGAGCTACGGTCGGTGGACTGGAGTACCTGCTATGGATCCACCTACAATCATAACATAAATGTAGCGGCCCCGGCAAAAGGGACGTCGGTACACTTGAATTGTACTGGTATGTATTAACAAACATGCTTTAAGTAAACTCAAGCCATATACAAGTAGGTAACAGTAATAGAAACAACAATAAAATGCACAAGAAAAGGAACAATCAAGCCAAACAAGTTTTCAAACTCTCCTGTTTCCCCCTTCCACAATTCCACGTCAATGATTTCACAATTTGCTCAAATGTTTAATTCAATAGTGATTTCGATTACTTTCCACCCTTATTACCTCAGCCACCCTTATTACCTCGGCCACCCTTATCACCACAAACCGTACCTTATAACTCCGTGTTGCGGCGCGCAACCCGATCCCACCGTACAGTCACAATTCATCAACAACACAACAACAATCAACAATTCACAAAGATCAACAACAACACTTCTTAAGAAATAATAACAATAATTTACAAGTATTTCCACAACCATCAATACTATTTTCCGTCATATCCAACAACTCACATGCATTTTACATCACAACAATAATTGCCCACAATAAGCCATAGATGTGGTTATCACAGTTATTCCAGTTACATCATTTACAATTTTCTTTCGTCATTTGTTCCTCAATTCTTACCACAAGCACAATCACAAATAATTTCATGAATAAGCCACGCAGATATCACATACCAAATATTCGTACACCAAACAAGGCGATTCTACAAAGATCAAGGTTAGCCATACATACCTGGAGTCGAATTCCCTTTTTAACTTCAACTTTCAATTCACCCAATATCCTAGCAACGTCAATGTAGTTCACAAGTTAACACATACATCTTAGAATCGAAGTTCACATTTACTACCCAAACTTATTTGGGTTGCCAACCCCTATTTTGCAAGCCTTCCTTCTACCTAACTCCTCTTACTAGCTTTTAGGTTTTAATGAACATGCATGCGTGTTTAAACTCCCATTTTCAAGAATCAATTCATGAGAATACCCTTTTTTTATTTAAATCTGAAAATCAATGAAGAAGGGTTGGGGATTTTACCTGCAAGAGTGGAGATGAAGAAAAGTAGTTGCAATTTTCCGGGCTTGGATGACTTTGGAAAATCAATTGATGAGGATGAGACTTTCTCTCTCAAGAACCCTCTCTTCCTTCTCTCTAGTTTTGTTCAGAAAATGTGTAAAAATGAAGGGTTGGGGTATTTTATTAAAAGGGGGGGGGGGTCGAGTTTAAAATTTAGAAAATTAGAAGCCTGAGAAGGATTTGCGGTCGCACTTTGCGATCGTAGAATCAAAATGTGGTCCGCAGATTAGACCACAGAAGTGTCCCAAAACTCTGAGTGTTTCTTCTTGGGTATGCACGGGAATGCGGTCCGCATTCCTATTCTGCGGTCGCATAATGCACCGCATAACTGATCTTCACAAATCCTTGAGGAATTTATGCCACGATTTTGTGGTCCGCATATTGATTATGCGATCGCATAATAGACCATATTTTCATCATCAATTTTGACTAACTCTCTGATTAACTCTGCGTCAGAAATGCGGTCCATATACCTGATCTGTGACCGCATTCTGGACCGCATAATGGCAATTTTATGGAAAATTTTGACTCTTGGTTTTTAAGTGCAAAATCGGTAAAAAGGGTCCGAACCGCGGCGAGCAAGCTCGCCGTGAAGAATTCTACACATTCGTAACACATATTCAGAACTTGGAACTACGAGCTACTAGGTTTTGAGCACAAAATTTTACGGGGCCTTACATCCTCCCCCAGTTAAAATCATTCGTCCTCGAATGAAGATGTTTTTTTGAAAATCAGTTGGTTTGAAAAGCGTGATATGCAAGCTCCAAAATTTTTCACTAACCCCCATATTTTTAGAAAAATTTGCCAGAGTTTCCTTTGTAACTTGGACATATCTACCTGCCATAGAGCCCCTAAAATATATTGCCAAGCACCATTACACAATTCCTATCCTGTCTACAAATGGTATACAAATCATTACCCCAACAATTGCATGTAATCAATCACTTGCTACATTTTCCACATAAATTAGTCACCCCAATGAGTGCCACATAATTTAACTGTTTTATCATACTACATGTGTTTCAATGAATCATTACCAATATACACTAGCATTAGTTGTTTACTTATCACATAAGTCCCTATAAACTTTCATTTACCAAAAAGAGTTTGCATATGGCTCAAATAATCACAACACATACAATTTTGGCACAACCTGAAGAATTCCAATAGTAAAGCCGTTAGGGGAGAAATGGGGTGTCTTCGCACCAAATGGGACACAATGCCAGTTCGCTAGGGACAAGAGTTCGCACGATCACTACTAGAATTTTTAAAACAAATGGGGATATTTTTCTTTCATCTCATCTTCCGCTTCTCACGTGGCTTCCTCGACTTGTTGATTTTGCCACAACACTTTAACTGAAGCAATTTCCTTATTTCGCAATTTACGAACTTGCCTATCAAGATTAACAACCAGAATTTCTTCATACGATAACTCTTCAGTAACCTTGATGTCTTCAACTAGCACGATGGTGGATGGGTCTCCAACCACTTTCCTTAACATAGACACATGGAACACCGGGTGTACTAAGGACATTTCAGGAGGCAACTCCAGCCTATAAGCAAGTTGCCCGATCCTTTGAATGATCCGGTAAGGCCCGACATATCTAGGACTCATCTTCCCTTTCTTCCCAAATCGCATGACTCCCTTCATAGGAGACACCCTCAAGAATACCCAATCATCTACTTGGAACTCCAATTCTCTTCGACGTACATCCGCACAGGACCTCTGGCGACTCTGAGCAGTATTCATCCTTTCCTGAATGAGTTTAACTTTTTCCATAGCCTGGTGCACGAGATCCGGCCCTATCAACTCTGCTTCACCTACTTCGAACCATTCGATCGGAGACCTACATCTCCTTCCGTACAATGCCTCAAATAGGGCCATCTGGATGCCAACATGAAAGTTGTTATTGTAAGCAAATTCTATAAGGGGCAAGTAATCATACCAATTACCTTTGAGGTCCAAGACATAAGCCCGCAACATATCTTCAAGTGTCTGAATAGTCCATTCAACTTGACCATCAGTCTGCGGATGGAAAGTCGTGTTGAGATTCACATAGGTACCCAAACCCTGCTGAAATTTCTTCCAAAAATTAACTGTGAACTGAGCCCCTCGATTCGAAATAATAGAGAGAGGAGTACCATGAAGCCTCACTATTTCCTTGATGTACAACCGAGCATACTGTTCTGCGGTATCAGTGGACTTGACTGGCAAGAAGTGAGCTGATTTGGTGAGTCGATCCACTATTACCCAAATTGATTCAAACTTTTGCTGAGTGCGAGGTAATCCTACAACGAAATCCATGTTAATCATCTCCCATTTACACATTGGTATTTCCATAAGCTGGGTTAACCTACCGGGCCACTGATGCTCAGCTTTTACTTGCTGATAATTTGGACATTTAGATACAAAGTCAGCCACACTCCTCTTCATACCGTTCCACCAATAAATTTCCTTGAGATCGTGATACATTTTCGTAGAACCTGGGTGCACCGAATACCTAGAATGATGAGCCTCCGCCATTACTCTCTACCAAAGGTTATCCACATCTGGAACACATATCCTTCCTTGACATCGTAACACACCATCATTGCCATCGAGTGAAAATGCCGAAGTTTGTTGTTCAGAACTGCCTCCTTCATCTGTGCCAATACTGGATCGATGAACTATTTTTCCTTGACTTCCGCTACAAGCGATGATTCTGCTCTATTATGCACCATAATTTCCTCCTCATTTCGGGTCGAAATGCAAACCCCAAGACTGGCCAACTGATAAACCTCTCGAGCTTGGAGCCTCTGATCCGCCCCCAAGTGAGCCAAACTACCCATGGATTTTCGACTGAGGGCGTCGGCCACCACATTCTCCTTTCCTGGATGGTATGAGATGTTCATATCATAATCTTTAAGAAATTCTAACCACCGTCGTTGCCTCAAATTTAACTCCTTCTATTTGAACAAATATTGGAGACTCTTGTGGTCCGAGAACACATCCACATGGACCCCCATAAAGATAATGCCGCCATATTTTCAAGGCAAATACAACTGCTGCAAGCTCAAAATCATGCGTCGGGTAATTCTTCTCGTGATTCTTGAGTTGCCTTGAAGCATACGCTATAACCTTCCCATGCTGCATCAATACACACCCCAAAACGACCCTGGAAGCATCACAATAGATCATAAATCCTTCTGTGCCTTCCGCCAAGGCCAATATCGGTGATGAGGTCAACCTTGACTTCAATTCTTGAAAACTTTTCTCACAAGTGTCGGGCCATTGGAATTTAACTGCTTTCTGTGTCAATTTAGTCAATGGGGAGGCGAGGGTAGAGAATCCCTCCACAAACCTCCGGTAGTACCCGGCTAAACCCAAGAAGCTACGAACCTCCGTCGGGGTCATGGGTCTAGGACAATCCTTCACCACTGCGATATTCTGGGGATCCACCTGAATCCCCTCACTGGAAACAACATGACCCAGAAAAGTGACGGACTCCAACCAAAATTCACATTGTGAAAATTTAGCATACAACTGGTGCTGATGAAGAGTCTGCAAAACTGCTCTGAGGTGATCGGCATGATCCTCCCTGCTCCACGAATAAACGAGGATGTCGTTAATGAAAACAATCATGAAGGAGACTAGAAATGGCTTGAAAACCCGATTCATAAGGTCCATGAAAGCTGTCGGGGCATTGGTTAGCAAAAAAGACATGACCAAGAATTCGAAGTGACCATAACTAGTTCTGAAGGCGGTTTTAGGAATATCCTGCTCTCTGATCTTCAACTGGTGATACCCGGATCGCAAATCAATTTTGGAGAAGAACTTTGCACCTTGTAATTGGTCGAACAAATCATCTATCCGAGGTAAAGGATATTTATTCTTGATGGTGACTTTGTTAAGTTGCCGATAGTCAATGCACATCCGAAGCGACCCATCCTTCTTTCTGACAAAAAGAACTAGAGCACCCCATGGTGACACACTCGGTCGTATGAACCCTTTCTCTAATAAATCCTTCAGCTGCTCCTTTAACTCTCTTAACTCTATTGGCGCCATTCTGTATGGTGGAATAGATATTGGCTGGGTATCTAGCAATACATCAATCCCGAAATCAATCTCCCTATCTGGTGGAATTCCTGGAAGCTCATCTGGAAACACTTCAAGAAACTCATTCACAACTAGCACGGACTCGAGGACAGACACTTCTGATATGGTGTCCGCCACCCGAACCAAATGATATATACACCCCTTCTTAATCATCTTTGAATCCTTAAGGTAAGAAATAAACCAACCCTTTGGCACCACACCATTTCCTTTCCACTCAATAACCGGCTCGTTAGGGAACTCAAGCCTCATGACTCTCGTTCGGCAGTCAAGCTTAGCAAAGCACAAATAAAGCCAGTACATTCCTATGATTACATCAAAATCTACCATTCCAAGCTCAATAAGATCGGCCGTGGTAATGCGACCACACACGGTGACAACACAATTCCTATAAACTCGCGAGGCTATAATAGAATCACCAACCGGAGTCGATACAGAGAACGGTTCATGAAGCTGTTCGGGTTCTATCCCAAAACTTGAAGCAATGAATGGGGTGACATAAGACAAAGAGGACCCCGGATCAATAAGAGCATAGCAATCAATGGCCTGAACAGACAAGATACCTGTAACAACATCTGGAGAAGCCTCAGCACTTTGGCGACCACTCAAAGCATAGAACCGACTAGGTCCACCCCTACCACGAGCTCCACCCCTAACTGCACCATGCCCTGCTGGAGCTGGAGGACGCACGGATGATGTAGCAACTGAAGACCCGGATGACTGGGCAGATCCCCTACCCATACCCTGACTGGGCGCATGGCAGTCTTGCTGGATGTGACCTCTCAACCCGCACCTATGACATACCAGGATATCCAAATAGCAAGTCTCTGTATGGAACCTCCCACACTTGGGGCATGTAGCTCTCCCCTACTGCTGGGACCTCACTCCTGGACGACAGGACTGACAGAACCTCTTACTGCCTGAACCTGGTCTCGAGTGACTACTCTACTGGTAACTGTGCACAAATGGCGGTGCACTCTCTGAGGACTGAGCATATGATTGGGATGGCCCTGATGACCCTCTCCCTAGAACTGGTCTCCCTGAGGGACCCATTGATCGGGCCCTGCTGCTACTCTCCCTTTCTGCCCGTATCTTCAACTTCCTAGCCTCTGTGGCTTGAGAGAATCCTACAATCTTTCCATAATTCATATCTGAGTGCAAGGCCACTGTAGCAGCCTTATTCACCACCAAATGGCTAAGACTCTAAATGAAACGCTGAACTCGAGCATCCATGGTCGACAATAACTGAGGAGCATACTTGGACAACCTCACAAACTCCATGTGGTACTCCCAAACACTCATACTACCCTGCTTGAGAACCTCAAACTCAGTGGCGCGAGCTGCCATTGTCTCGGCAGGCAAGAAGTGGTCCATAAAGGCATCTACAAACTCATCCCATCTCGCCGGAGGTCTTCCCTCCTCACGGTAATCCTCCCACATCTCGAACCACGAACGCGCTGCTCCCCTTAACCTGTATGAAGCCAACTCAACCCCCTCTGTCTCTGTAGCCTTCATCACTCAGAGGGTCTTGTACATTTCATCAAGAAAATCCTGTGGATCGGCCTCTAGGTCTGTGCCTGAGAACTCTGGATGGTCCAATCGCAGAAACTGGTGGACTCTGGAGCTGGCAGAATCTCCCTGTCCACTAGAGGACACAGGGGCATCATGAGATCTCTTGGACTGGGCGGCCACTAACTGGGTCAACATACGGATGGCTCCTCTAAAGTACCCATCAGAAACCCCGAGACCAGAAGCTGGAATAGTATCAGGATTAGGAGTATCGGCGGGAGGGATGGTGGCACCCTCTGCCGCAGCTGGAACAACAATGCTTGGATCTGGAATAGATGGGCCGGGCAGATTCAAGGTCGGGGAGTCACTCTCACCCACGGCATCAGGTGCATGATTCATGGCCACACTTGGGGTAGCATCGGTCCCAAGGCCTAGTTTAGCTTTCTTCTTAGGTGCCATTTCTGAAGATTTCGGAACAAAGCACAAGTTAGACGTAAATACTTCCACTTTCCACTTCACCGCACGATATGGAATAACAAAGAAGAGGATAGTTTCCTAAATGCCTGTGTAGCCCCCTACTTATGGATGTGGTCAAAAACACACCGATAAGAAGGGCTCTACTAGGCACGACTCTGAGAAATCCTAGGACTCTTTTAAAACCTGAGGCTCTGATACCAAGTTGTCACGCCCCGAACCCGAGGGACATGACCGGCGCTTGATCGGGTAGCCTCAGTCAACCGGACCTGGGTGCCTATCCTACCCCACGTGTTACCCCGCATTTTTCATTACTTATTAGCCAAGAGAAATAACTATTTACAATCAAAACACCTTTTTATTACAAAACATACATATGGTACATGATTCTTAGTGTGGTTTACACCTTACATAGCCCAACGTGCAAGATACATATTATATAAGTTCATGACCCACATTTCCTATCTACGGAGCTTCTAAACATGAAAAAGAGATGATATCGTACTTGCCGGTAACAAGGCTCCGCCTATACCTTATACAAATATCAAAATAAGATCCCAAAATAAAAGCGGCATGAGCCACGCAGGGACCCAAAAGGAAAGGGTCTCACCAATTCAGCTGACGGGAAGTGATGAAGAGCTACGGTCGGTGGACTAGAGTGCCTGCTATGGATCCACCTACAATCATAACACGAATGTAGCGCCCCCGGAAAAAGGGACCTCAGTACACTTGAATTATACTAGTATGTATGAACAAACTTGCTTCAAGTAAACTCAAGCCATATACAAGTAGGTAACAGTAATAGAAACAACAATCAAATGCACAAGAAAAGGAACAATCAAGCCAAACAAGTTTTCAATCTCTTCTGTTTCCCCCTTCCACAATTCCTCGTCAATGATTTCACAATTTTCTCAAATGTTTATTTCAATAGTGATTTCGATCACTTTCCATCCTTATTACCTCGGCCACCCTTATCACCACAACCCGCACCTTATAACTTCGTGTTGCGGCGCGTAACCCGATCCCACCGTACAATCACAATTCACCAACAACACAGCAATAATCAACAATTCACAAAGATCAACAACAACACTTCTTAAGAAATAACAACAATAATTTACAAGTATTTCCACAACCATCAATACTATTTTCCGTCATATCCAACAACGACAATTGCCCACAATAAGCTATAGATGTGGTTACCACAGTTATTCCAGTTGCATCATTTACGATTTTCTTTCGTCATTTGTTCCTCAATTCTTACCACAAGCACAATCACAAATAATTTCATGAATAAGCCACACAGATATCACACACCAAATATTCGTACACCAAACAAGGCGATTCTATAGAGATCAAGGTTAGCCATACATACCTGGAGCCGAATTCCCTTTTTAACTTCCACTTTCAATTCACCCAATATCCTAGCAACGTCAATGTAGCTCGCAAGTTAACACATACATCTTAGAATCGAAGTTCACATTTACTACCCAAACTTATTTAGGTTGCCAACCCCTATTTTGCAAGCCTTCCTTCTACCTAACTCCTCTTACTAGCTTTTAGGTTTAAATGAACATGCATGTGTATTTAAACTCCCATTTTCAAGAACCAATTCATGAGAATACCCTTTTTTTTATTTAAATCTGAAAATCAATAAAGAAGGGTTGGGGATTTTACCTGCAAGAGTGGAGATGAAGAAAAGTAGTTGCAATTTTATGGGCTTGGATGACTTTGGAAAATCAATTGATGATGATGAGACTTTCTCTCTCAAGAACCCTCTCTTCCTTCTCTCTAGTTTTGTTCAAAAAATATGTAAAAATGAAGGGTTGGGGTACTTTATTAAAAGGGGGGTCGGGCTTAAAATATAGAAAATTAGAAGCCCGAACAGGATATGTGGTCGCACTTTGCGATCGCAAAATCGAAATGCGGTCCGCAGATTGGACCGCAGAAGTGTCCCAAAACTCTGAGCATTTCTCCTTGGGTATGCGACGGGAATGCGGTCTGCATTCCTGTTCTGCGATCGCATAATGCACCGCAAAACTGACCTTCACAAATCCTTGAGGAATTTATGCGACGATTTTTTGGTCTGCATATTGATTATGCGATCGCATAATAGACCGCATTTTCATCATCAATTTTGACTAACCCTCTGATTAACTCTACGGCAGAAATACGGACCGCATACTTGATCTGCGACCGCATAATGGCAAGTTTTTGGAAAATTTTGACTCTTTGTTTTTAAGTGCAAAATCAGTAAAAAGAGTCTGAACCGCGGCGAGCTTGCTCGCCGTGAAGAATTCTACACATTCCTAACACATATTCGGAATTTGGCACTACGAGCTACTAGGTTTTGAGCACAAAATTTTATGGGGCCTTACATCATAGCCGTAGAATATGCAAATCCCTAAGTAGTTGCCTAAGCCACCACAGACCTTCCGAAATCTGCTTCCACAAAACATGCCATAACAGTAGAATGCTTCTGAACAACATCAATTACGGCAGCTGACAAGCATGATACGTACCATCACAAATCACTTGCACAACTTGATCACGATGAAGGAACTGATCACTGACACCAGTCTGCAGATTTAACTATGGCTAATCAATCTACCTTCTTCCAACTTGTCCTTGATTTCCTTGGAGATAATACCACCTCCATCCAACACATAACCTACTCCATCTGCACTTATCCTGAGTGACCTTGAACCATGAGACCATGCTGCCTCAAATCCCACGAACCATTTCATATCTCTCAAATGCTACACCGCAAGTCAAAATATCATAGAACATTCTGGGTACCTTCTCATAAGCTGCTACAAAGCTTGATTCTTAACTGTACTTATAGGCTCGAAATCATTAGGTACCACACTTTATCTTTTGAATTTCACTAGGACCGCTGTTGAGAGCCACCCGCTCTGACTTGGTCCCGAATATAATCAATTCCATAAATCTTCTAGCACATGGATGCCCTATTGGTGAAGCACCTGGCAGAATCACTTCCCTAGGAACCCGCATCTCTACAAAGCACAATCCTGAATCCTCCTCCAAGTCTGAACATGGGCCAATAAGGCCAATGATAGCCCACCTTTAATACTTCCTTGCTCAAATTACCACTTATGGCCCTTTCCCATAGCTGAAATAGCCCATCGATATGCTAATAGCCAAAAATCTCGCAAGTAGTTAACCATGCAACCCAATCATAAGCGGTGGGACTCTCCCACTAAGCATGAAGCCATCATTTCACAAATCTAGAATTCACCCGTCCTCTTTATCTCTTATTGACATAAACTCACGCAATCAACCGCCAAAGTTCTCGAAATCTTTCTGTAAAACCCCTTCTTATATTCTGACTCATCAAACACATTTGCACAACCGATTTCTTTGTTATATAACTGATAGAATTCTTCACAGAAGCCTCTCCAACCACGCGACCACTAACCTGCTCTCTTGGGTAACCCACCTATAAAAGCTCTCCCCGGCATCTTCCAACACCACTGCACGGGGTACAATCACTACGACATCAATAACCCATCCCGAGTCTGAGCTCACTCTCCAACTGCACAGGTCCATTTACCCCACGTGGACATCATTTAAATGTGCGGCAACATCTTTCCAATTCAAAGTTATGTTGTATTCTTATTCATTTAAGAGGCTCCTTTCCGTTATATTAAATCTCTTGCCGCACTTACTAATTTATTTCGTAGGCTTCAATCGCCAGCCACTAAAATCCCAAATCATTCCAAACTCTCCTTAAGGTAGGTGGTCATCCCACTACAAAGCACATATGCAACTCCACCGCTCTCCCATTTTGGCAGAACTCATCTCGTTAATTAATTACTCGGCCTTTGGCCTCTTATACTCGGCCTTCCGGAGACTTTAGCCACCGCCTGACACTTCCCACATGTCCTTCCTAATAATTTTGCTGCTCACTTACTGTCTTGAACAAAATCTATCTTCGTAGCACTTGAATCCACAAATCGCTACTAACTTTAAATTTTTGCCGGAGATCATCTTTCTCGAGTTGCCAATATTATAAATGTCGATCCAACCCTGAACCACCTTGCCTCACGGCATCTAACAGTCGCTTCTTCAATACTGACCTGCAATATCCTGCTCCAAAGGCGAATTGTAGAAGATCATAACACCGGCGAATGTAGTACATTTAATAAGGACAACAACACCTCATCATAGAAGAAAACTTCCACCACGCTCGCAAATGTCGAGTTTTGTTACCCTATAAACCCAAACTTGAACTTTCTCAGCCCGATTGCCTTCCCCTTTCCGGGAATAAAGTATCGAATCTCTAGATCATATACTGAGTAAACCTCCCTTCAAGTCATTCACTGCTTCTACACGTAGGAAAACATCCTACCATCATAAAAATACCGCGGAAAAATTATTCATAAGCATTATGGCAACTTGTGCCTAACCTCAGAGCTCTCAGAAGTACCGCTACTAAGCCAAAATAACAGAATATCCTTCCACAAGGTGACGATAATAGCTCAATAACCCCGCAAGGAGAACACCCGCACCACATTCGTAGTGCCATTACAATTCTTCAATTCCTGATTTATAACAAGCGCTTCATATCACATAAGATTGAGTAGGAAAGAAATAAAGGCATAAGCCTCACAGGAATCAAATCGCACGATAAGGAATCAAGAAGGAAAGTACTCCTAACAGCCCTGTAGCCTCCCGAAGATAAGTACTGACGTCTCCGTATCGATCCGCGAGACTCTACTAGACTTTCTCATGACTCGCGAGACCTAAGGGAACCTAGTGCTCTAATACCATGTTGTCACGACCCAAAATCCACTAAGGGTCGTGGTGGCGCCGGACACCGCTGTCAGGCAAGCCAACCAAGAATGCGTAATTAAATTCCAATTTTTAGAATTTGTGGAAATCATTTTTCTTATACGTTAAATATTAGATAATTAAAATTTTACACAATGAACATAAAGACGATAAAAGACTTAATACTGAATAATTCGAAAATCCTCCCAGAACCCGGTGTCACAAGTGCATGAGTATCTATAAATAAGGAAATAAAATACAACATCCGTCCGAAATATAGTGGGCAATAAATAAATACAATATACTGAAAGGAACTATACTAGCTGCGGGTCGCCTTGAATAATGCAACTCACCTAGTCCCAGAATCATTCGCGCTACTACGCCCAGTAGGCCATTAGGGTTACATATACATGTGCAAGAAAAATGCACAGAAGTGTACTATGAGTACGTAAACCACGTGTACTCAATGAGTATCCCATCTAATCTCAAAAAAGTAGATATGGGATGGTCAACTTCGACACTTACTTGAGGTCAATTAGCAATTTACTAGAAATGTGAGGAAAACATGGATTTATATAGTAGTTCTAATTCACGAAGCCGAAAAATAGATAAACATCTTTAACAAATAATAAATGATTTTAAAGGTTTACTTTTCATTATCTTATCAATTTATATCAAGCCATGAAAGGCAATATCAACAATTAAAATTCTCAGGAAACAATATATATCATGCCGAGGTCGACGGCCCGCTCCAACAGAAATAAACTGTGCACTTGCCGAGGGTCGATGGCGTGCCTATAGATGCATCTATTTAATCTGCCGAGGCGTTTGGCCCATTTCATAAATAAACACATACCCTACTCGCGAATCATATATGCGACACAGGTACACATAGAGATACATACTCAATCAGTCAATGAAGAACTTATCGGGGGATATTTATCCAAATAAAACAATTTCTCTTTTAAAAATTCAAGAAAAATGACGCATAATCCCTTTTTAAATTCATTTACTAATCGAAGGTGATATAAGCAATTAAAGCTATCAATGGGTTCATAAATAATCCAAGTATAACATGCTTTTGGGTCCTAACTACTCGGCCAATAGCATAATAGTAGCTATACACGGACTCTCATCACCTCGTGCGCACGTAGACCTCGCAATTAGGGGCACATAATTAATTATTTCGCCTACGGGGACAATTCCCTCTTACAAGGTTAGAAAGGAGACTCACCTCGCTCCGAAGATCCATAACCGGCATTCCGCGCCATTCCGAAGACTCTACTTGATGCACCACGATCCAAAACTAGCCAATAGTTACGCAAATCCATTAATATATGCTCAAATATTCATTACAATATAATTTATAGCAATTTCTAACTCCGATCGAAAATTTGACCAAAACGCCCTCTGGCCCACGTGCCCGGAATCCAAAATTTTTTGAAGATAAAGATTACCCATGATCTTAGGAACTCAAATACATAATTTTTACTAAATTCTATACTCAATATCGTGGTTAAATTCCAAGAATATAATTTCTAGGTTTTTCCCTCAAACCCCAAGTTTTTCTACATAATTTATGCTTAAATCCATGCATAATTGATGTATTTAAATCATAATAGGTGGGTATATCTTACCTTGTCGTTGATGACGAAAATCCCCTCTTGAAGCTCCCCAAAATCGCCCATGCCAAGTGAAAAATGGGAGAAGAATGACCAAACCCCGAGTTTAAAACAACCTTCTGCCTCCAGCTATTTTCGCACCTGTGGTTCATTGACCGCTTCTGCGATTCCGCAGGTGTGGTTGAAATGCCGCATCTGCGGTATCCCCTAGGCCACCCTTTTTTGCTTCTGTGACGTGCCTCCCACAGATGCGGTCCCCCTTCTGCGGAACTCTGACCGAATCTGGGATCTTCTCCAAGATGCCCTCTTCCACTTCTATGACCATCTCTCCGCATATGCGGTCCAGTTTCCGCGGAACCTTGACCGCATCTGCGGTCCTCAAGCCTCTGACCGAGATTGGGGTCGTGACAAGTTGGTATCAGAGCCTAGGTTACTAGGCCTCATGAGTCATGAGCCAGTTAGTAGAGTCTAACAGATCGGTACGGAGATGTCTATATTTATCCTCGAGAGACTGCAGAACCTTTAGGAAACACTACATATTCTTGAATTCTTGTCGTACAGCTTTGTTGTTCCGAGAACTAAACTTCTATATTCTATTATCTCGCAGATGGCGAGAACCCATGCTACCGGACGTGGTGGACGAACACCATTGCCACCAACTAGAGGCCGTGGGCACAGCCGTGGTCATGGTCGAGGCAGAGCAACAGGTGCAGCACCTGTTGACCCACCAGTTGCTCCCATCCAGGACCAGCCTCTAGTTGTAGATGCGCCAGCAGCAACTATTCTGTAACGATCCGACCGGTCGTTTTGAGCCCTAGCACGTCGTTCAATAGTCTGAGGCCACGAGCAGCTTCATTACAAGTGTTATGACTTGTTCGTAAGGTCGGAATTGAAATTCAGGAAGATCGGAGGTAAATTTAAGTGAAAATTTCCATTTCAGAAGCTTTAAGTTGAAAGAATGAACTAGGACTAGAATTTTGAGTAAACGACCTCAAAATCAGGATCTGAAGGTTCCAGCAGTTTCATATGATGATTTCGGACTTGGGCGTATGCCTGGTTCGGGTTTTGGATAACCCGGGAGCATTTTGGCTCCTATTGTGGAAGTTAGCATTTTTGAAGAAATTTCTTAAGTTTAGCTTGAAGCGTATTTCAGCGTTATCAATGTCCCTTTGGAATTCCGAGAATGGGAGTAGATCCGTATGGTGATTCTGGAGATGGGGGCGCGATCGGAAGTGAATTCGGAGGTCCGTAGGTCATTTTGAAGCCATTTGGTTAAAGATAGAAATTTGAAAGTTTTGAGAAATTTGACCGGGAGTGGACTTTTTGATATCGGGGTCGGAATCCGATTCCGGAAGTTGTAATAGGTTCGTAATGTCAAATATGACTTGTGTGCAATATTTGAAGTCAATCGGACGTGATTTGATAGGTTTCGGCATCGGAAATAGAAGTTGGAAACTTCAAAGTTCATAAAGCTTGAAGTGAGGTGTAATTCGTGATTTTGGTGTTGTTTGATATGATTTACGGCCTCGAGCAGGTCCGTAATGTGTTTTGGGATTAGTTGGTATGATTGGTTGGGGTCCTAGGGGCCTCAGGTGGATTTCGAGTGGTTAACGGATCGAAAGTCGGATTTTTGGAAAAACTGGGCAGCTGGTATCTGGTATTTCCGCTTCTGCGGAAATAGGACCGCAGAAGCGGCCCCGCAGAGGTGAAATGTGGACCGCAGAAACGGTTTTGGCCAATAATGGAGGGGACCGCAGATGCGGTCGGGCAGCCGCATAAGTGGAACCGCACCTGCGGTTGGAAAGTTGCAGAAGCGGAAGTAAGGGGTCTCTTTTGGGACCGCAGAGGCGGCCCGTGTGTCCGCATAAGCGGGACCAAAAGAGCAGAAAACGCTGGGGCAGAAGGTTTTTAAAACCCGATTTTGGGTCATTTCTCACCACATTTTCTTCGCTTGGGGGCGATTTTGGATAGCTTCAAGAAGTGATTTTTGTCATCAATGATAAGGTATGTTATCCCCGCCTATTATGAGTATACATCAACTTTGTATGGATTCAAGCATGAATTGTGTAGGAAATTTGGGGTTTTGGTAGAAAGACCTAGAAATTTTATTATTGGATTTTCACCACGAATTTGAGCATGGAATTAGGAGTAAATTATATATTTGAGTTCCTAAGGTCATGGGTAACCTTTATCTTTGAAAAATTTCGGATTCCGGGCACGTGGGCCCGAGGGCGTTTTGGTCAACTTTTCATTCGGGGTTAGAAATTTTATAAATTAGGTTGTAAAGTATAATCGAGCATATATTAATGGATTGGTATGATCGTTGGCTAGTTTTGGAGCATTGTGCGTTGGTGCAAGTCTTCAGAAGAATGTAGATTGCCGGTTGCGGATCTTCGGAGGGAGGTGAGTCTCCTTTCTAATCTTGTGAGGGGGAATTTACCCCATATGTGAAGTGAATGATTATGTGCTCCTATTTGTGGGGGCTATGTACGCACGAGGTGACGAGAGTCCGTGCGTAGCTACTATTATGCTATTGTTCGGGTAGTTAGGACCCATCAGCATGTTATACTTGAATTAATTATGAACCCATCGATGATTTGGATTGTTTAAATCACCCTTGATTAGTAAACAAATTTAAAAAGAGATTAGTCATCATTTCCTGAACTTGTTAAATAGAGAATTGGCTTATTTGGATAATTATTCCTCGATAAAATTCTAATTAGCTATCTGAGCATGTATCTTATGTGTACCTGCGTCGCATGGATGATTCGCGAGCAGGGTGATTGTTTATTTTATGTTGACCGCGTTGCATGGATGATTCGCGAGCAGGGTAATAGATCACATTAAACTAATAAATGAAATTCTAAAAGGACTTAAGCTTTGTTTTCTCAAAGTATTAAAGAGGATTGGCCTTTCTTGGATAATTACTCCATGTTGACTTCTTGACTGATTGTCTGTCTGTGTGTGTTTATTTTGGAATGGGCCGAATGCCTCGGCAGATTAATAGATGCATCTATAGGCGCGCCGTCGACCCTCGGCAAGTGCACATTTATTTCTGTTGGATAGGGTCGTCGCCTCGGTATGCTTTGCGCATGCTTATATAGCTGCCTGGATCTATTTAAGCTGTTACATGCCTCACTATGGCTCGAGATCATATTGTTAATAATGAAAAGAAACCTTGGAAATTTCCTATGAAAGAATTACGTCTTTACTTGTTTCCTCTATTTGGATAAAAATCATGTTAGAAAATAAATCCACTGTTGATATGTATATTGAGAATAAATAACCGTTGGACCATTAGAGTGTGTCAAAGTTGACCATCTCATCTCTACCCCTTCGGGATTAGGCGGGACACTCACTTAGTACACGTTGATTACGTATTCATACTACACTTATGTGCATTTTTGTTGCACAGGTATATATACACCTCTAGCAGCCTATTGGGCGTAGCAGCATGGATGACGCTGGGACTAGGTGAGCTGCATTATTTGAGGCAACCGCAGCTAGGGTAGTCCCTTCCAGTGTACTGTATTTACTTTTCGCCCACTGTATTCCGGGCGGATATTGTATTTTATTTCTCTTATCAGTAGTTGCTCATGTACTTGTGACACCGGGTTTCTGGGATGGTTTATAGCGGATTTGTACTAATTGTCATTATTTAAATTTGAATTCAAGTAGTGAACTTTTATTTATAAAAATGGAAGGAAAAACCTTAGATTTTCAAAAGTATTAAAAGAGGAATTAATTGATAATTTAGTTGGATGGCCTGACAGAGGTGTCCGGCGCCACCACGACCCTTAGTGGATTTTGGGTCGTGACAACATGGTATTAGAGCCCTAGGTTCCCATTGGTCTCACGAGTCATGAGCAAGTCTAGTAGAGTCTCGCGGATCGGTACGGACACGTCTGTACTTATCCTGGGGAGGCTACAGGGCTTTTAGGAGTACTTCCCTTTTTGATTTCCTTATCGTGCGGTTCGATTCCTTTAAGGCTTATGCCTTTTATTCCTTTCTACTCAATCTTACGCGACGCGAGCGCATGCTAGAAATCGAGAATTTGAAGAATAGAAATGGCACTACAATTGTTGTGCGGGATGATTTTCCATGTATAGTTGATTGGACTATTATAGTCGCTTTAGGGAAGGATATTCTATTGTTCAGCTCAGTAACAGGACTTCTAAGAGCCTTGAGGCTAGGCACAGGTTGACACGATGCTTATGAGCTTTTATTCCGTGGTGTTGTTGTAATGGTAGGATGTTTGCCCCCGTGTCGGGGCAGTGGATGAATTGAAGGGAAGTTTACTCAGCGTGTAATCAAGGGATTCAGTATTTTATTCTCGGCAAGGGGAAAGGGCAGTCGGACTAAGGATGGTCAGATTTGGGCTGGTGGAAGTAAAGAGACCTGGTATCTGCAAGCGTGGTGGAGCTTTTCTTCTATGATGGGGTGTCGTGGTCATAATGGAACGTACCAAGTTCGTTGATGTTATAATCTGCTACAATTCGCCTTTATGGCAGGATATTTTGAAATAGTATTGGAGATATGACCGTTAGTAGTCACAAGGTGCGGTTGTTCAAGATCGAATCAGAATTTTCTAATGTTGATGGATCGATAAAGATGACCTTTGGAAAGGCTTAAAGATTAGCAGCTATTGTGGGTTCAAGTGCTATGAAGATAGGTTTTATTTAAGGCAACAATTGAGCAGCAAAGTATGAGGAAGGACATGTGGGAAGTGTCAGGCGGTGTTCAAAACTTCTAGAAGACCATGTATGAGGAGCAAGGCCGAGTGGTCGATTAAGAGATGAGTTCCGCCAAAGTGGGAGAGTGGCGGGGGTTGCGTATGGGCTTGGTAGTAGGATGACTAGGCGCCTTAAGGACAGTTTGGAATGATCGGAGAAGTTTAGATATTAGTGATTGGGGCCTACAAAGTGAACTTGAAGCATGGGCCATTATGCGGCAGAAGATTTGATATAGCGGAAAGGAGCTACTTGACATTAAGGAGGATGCAGCATAACTCTAAATTGGGAGGATATTGCTGCACATTTAATTGATGTCCGCCAGGGGTGAATGGACTTGTGCAACTGGAAGGTGAGCTCGGACTCAGGATGGGCTAATGGTGTAATAGCAAAAATGTACCCCGTGTAGCGGCATGGGAAGATGCGGGAGGTAATTTTCCTAGGTGGTATATTCCCTGTAAGTAGGTTAGTGGTCGCGTGGTTGGCGAAGCTTCTACAAGGAATTATATGGGTTGTTCAACAAAGAGATCGGTTGTGCGAATGTAGATAATGATTCAGAATATGAAACATGGGGGTTTACAGAAATATTCCGAGAAATTTGATAATTTATGGCGCAAGTTTATGTCAATAAGAGGTAAAAAGATCTGGCGAACTCAAGGATTGTGAAATGATGGCTTCAAGCTAAGTGGGAGAGTCCCACTGCCTAAGATTGGGTTGTATGGTTAACTACTTGCGTGATTTCTGGTTATTAGCATATTGATGGATTATTTCAGCTATGAGAAAAGACCATAAGTGGTAATCGAGCAAAGGAATTGTTGGAGGCATGCTACAGTTAGCCTTATTGGCTCATGTTCGGGCTTGGAAAAAGATTCAGGATTTATGCCTCGTATAGATGCAGGTTTCAAAGGAAGTGATTCCGCCGGATGCTTTGTCGAGAGGGTATTCATGTGTTACGAGATTTGGTGGAGCTGATTGCATTCGGGACCAAGTTAGAGCCGGTGGCTCTCAGTAATGGTCCTTGTGGATTCAAAAGGGGTAAACTGTGGTGCCCAATGATTTCGAGCCTATGAGTACGGTTGAGAATCAAGCTTTGCAGCAACTTATAAGTGGAGTCTCAGAATGTTGTGTGATGTGTTGACTTGCGGGTAGCATTTGAGAGATATAAAATGGTTCGTGGGATTCGAGACAGCATGGTCCCGTGATTCAAGGTCACTTGGGATGAGTGCATGTGGAGTATGTTATGTGTTGAGTGAAGAAGTATTATTCTTAAGGCAATCAAGGATTCAGTGGAAGGAAGTAGATTGATTAGCCATGGTTAACTTGGCATATTGTTAGTGGTGATCAGTTCATCCAGCGTGATCAAGTCATGCATGTGACTTGTGGCGGTGCGTGTGATACTTGTCGCCCGCAGTGATTGATGCTATTCAGAAGCATTCTTCTGTTACGACCTGTTATGAGTAGGCAGATCCCGGAAGGGTTATGGTGGCTTAGACCACTACTTAGAGGTTGGCATATTTGATGGTTATGAGAATTCGCCTGTATGTTCCTACAATTCTCCTGAAGTGAGTTAAATGAAAAGTTTTATATGATGAAGTGTTATTCTATCAGTGGTTCCAGAGTTGTGATGGAAATCGTGTCTATTGTGTATCGGCACGTTGGGTGCAGTGAGTGGTATGGAATTTGAAGTGAGAGCCGAGGTTGCAGTTTGGTAAATGACTGGAATGTCACGAGTTCGGATGAGCAGGGAAAGAGTTTCAGTGTTTGACTAAGATTGATATTGTCGTTAGTATCACCTGAGATTGGTGTTTTTTTAGAAAGGCTTTGCATCCTGGGTAGGGATTCTTTATTGCTTTTGAGCATTAGTGCAGCCAGTGGTTTGAATGTGCAGACCCGTTAGTTAGTTCAAAAGATTGTGGGAGCTTGTCCACCGGAAGATTGTATAACTGTGACATGTCGTCTCTTGATTGAGTAAGATATTTAAACCAAGTATGAGGATTTTGGTAATATCATTAATTTGAGAATGTATGCCTGAAGGACACTCTGTTTATTAGATTATGAACTGAGGAGGTGCTCCAGTTGTGATGGATGTTCTTGTGTGTTATGAGAAGAGAGAAGTTAGCATGGACCTTTGAAAGGTCATTGGCCTAGTTGGGCCCGATCAGGATCGACTTGAGGTTGGTGGATGAATTTAGACGTGGAAGTGAGCCTTACGTCAGGTCAGTTGTGTTTATTTCAATAATGCGCTCTTGATGGAAGAGTAGTCGGGATGTTAGTTCGTGGTTGGCTATTTCATGTAGCGATATATTGCGTCGTATGAGTGGTGAGACGGCTTGGTAACTTCTTATGTGTTGAGGTTCCGCTCGGCGGTAATGTCAGATGAGCAGGATGGCTCTCGAGATTTAGATCATGTATTGCACCTCAGTTTTTCTTGAGTTTTGTAGCCTATAGCGCTATATGTGTCCTCAGGGATGGTATTATGCACGTTAGCGTGTCTATGACCGATATTCGGTATTTTGCTGTAATGAACAATCTAGCTCGATATGCATCTCCTTTATTGAGTGCTATTATTATTCGGATCGGGTTGCGCGCTGCAGTAGTGTGACGTCGAGTCTGGTTTCCTATATGCTATTTTGTGTGTTTTGTTTCCTATATTCTAGGGAAAGTCTATAGTAATGCGGGGTTAGGTAATTCCTTCCAGGATTCGATTTTTGGTTTGTGTTGTGTTCTGATTGGTGGCCTAGTGGCATAGTGTGGCGTCATGTGAGACTTTTGATCGCATTCGGAGTGGCTTATCGCCTGAGCAGTTCGTACTGGGTGAGACGAGATTATGGGATTTCGGATCAGTGCAATTTTATTATATGAAGCGTATGATGGAGCTAAGACCCCTAGAGGGTTCAGGAAGAGGCAATGACTCTTGTCGGGGGTATAGACTCAATGAATTGTTGATTCAGTAGTCGGTTATGAATTTTGGCACATCTCTTCCATCGTGTTAGTGTTATAAAAGTTAGAGCAAGACCTATGTAGGTCATGAGGTGCAATGGGAGCATCTGATTCATTGAATTTTGGCTAAGCTGATCAGAAAATGTTATTGTGGTCTTACGAGTACCGTGATGCAAAGTGTGAATTCAGCAAAGTTATAAAAGTTAGAGCAAGACCTATGTAGGTCATGAGGTGCAATGGGAGCATCTGATTCATTGAATTTTGGCTAAGCTGATCAGAAAATGTTATTGTGGTCTTACGAGTACCGTGATGCAAAGTGTGAATTCAGCAAAGTTATGCAGTCATGCAGGGTACAGAGTGCGGTGAATGATTTGGTGATATTATGATTAAAACAGGCCTGGCATAGAATTCCGGGTGTTGGAAATGGGCTTTAAGGCTTAGTTGCTTGAGTAAAAGGAAATATCGTCAGAATATATCAGGCTAATGTGATCAGCTGAGTTATGGCAGCACGGGAAGGTGCATAAGGTGCTAAACAATGATTTCAGACTACTTCGATATAATTTTCAGCACGTTCGGGGACGAACATATGTTTAAGTGGGAGAGAATGTAACGACCCGACCGGTCGTTTTGAGCCCTAGCACGTCGTTCAGCAGTCTGAGGCCATGAGCAGCTTCATTTCAGGTGTTATGACTTGTTCGCATGGTCGGAATTGAAATTCAGGAAGATCGGAGTTAAATTTAAGTGAAAATTTCCATTTTAGAAGCTTTAAGTTGAAAGAATGAACTAGGACTGGATTTTTGAGTAAACGACCTCGGAATCGGGATCAGAAGGTTCCATCAGATTTGTATGATGATTTCGGACTTGGGCATATGCCCGGTTTCGGGTTTTGGATAACCCGGGAGCGTTTTGGCTCCTATTGTAGAAGTTAGCATTTTTGAAGAAATTTCTTAAGTTTGGCTTGAAGCGCATTTCAGCGTTATCGATGTCCGTTTAGGATTCCAAGAATGGGAGTAGCTCCGTATGGTGATTCTGGAGTTGGGGGCGCGATCGGAAGTGAATTCGGAGGTCCGTAGGTCATTTTGAAGCCATTTGGCTAAAGATAGAAATTTGAAGGTTTTAAGAAGTTTGACCAGCAGTGGACTTTTTGATATCGGGGTCAGAATCCGATTCCGGAAGTTGTAATAGGTCCGTAATGTCAAATATGACTTGTGTGCAAAATTTGAAGTCAATCGGACGTGATTTGATAGGTTTCTGCATCGGAAATAGAAGTTGGAAACTTCAAAGTTCATAAAGGTTGAATTGAGGTGTAATTCATGATTTTGGTGTTGTTTGACATGATTTGAGGCCTCGAGCAGGTCCGTAATGTGTTTTGGGATTGGTTGGTATGATTTGTTGGGGTCCCGGGGGCCTCGGGTGGATTCCGGGTGGTTAACGGATCGAAAGTTGGATTTTTGGAAAAACTGGGCAGCTGGTATCTAGTATTTCCGCTTTTGCGGAAATGGGACCGCAGAAGCGGCCCCGTAGAGGCGAAATGTGGAACACAGAAGCGGTTTTGGACAATAGTGAAGGGGACCACAGATGCGGTCGGGCAGCCGCATAAGCGGAACCGCGCCTGCGGTTGGCAAGTCACAGAAGCAGAAGTGAGGGGTCTCGTTTGGGACCGCAGAAGCAGCCTGTGTGTCTGCATAAGCGGGTGGTCCCTGGACTACAAGAGCGGAAAACGCTGGGGCAAAAAGTTTTTAAAACCCGATTTTGGGTCATTTCTCACCATATTTTCTTGGCTTTGTGGCGATTTTGGAGAGCTTCAAGAAGTGATTTTTGTCATCAATTATAAGGTATGTTATCCCCACCTATTATGAGTTGAAGACATCAACTTTGTATGGATTCAAGCATGAATTGTGTAGGAAATTTGGGGTTTTGGTAGAAAGACCTAGAAATTTTATTATTGGATTTTCACCGCGAATTTGAGCATGGAATTAGGAGTAAATTATATATTTGAGTTCCTAAGGTCATGGGCAACCTTTATCTTCAAAAAATTTCGGATTCCGGGCGCGTGGGCCCGAGGGCGTTTTGGTCAACTTTTCGTTCGGGGTTAGAAATTGTTATAAATTAGGTTGTAAAGTATAATCGAGCATATATTAATGGATTGGTATGATCGTTGGCTAGTTTTGGAGCATTGTGCGATGGTGCAAGTCTTAGGAAGAATGTAGATTGCCGGTTGCGGATCTGCGGAGCAAGGTGAGTCTCCATTCTAATCTTGTGAGGGGGAATTTACCCCATAGGTGAAGTGAATGATTGTATGCTCCGATTTGTGGGGGCTACATACGCACGAGGTGACGAGAGTCCGTGCGTAGCTACTATTATGCTATTGTCTGGGAAGTTAGGACCTATCAGCATGTTATACTTGAATTAATTATGAACCCATCGATGACTTGGATTATTTAAATCACCCTTGATTAGTAAACGAATTTAAAAATAGATTAGACATCATTTACTGAACTTGTTAAACAGAGAATTGGCTTATTTGGAAAATTATTCCTCGATAAAATTCTAATTGTCTATCTGAGCATGTATCTTATGTGTACCTGCATCGCATGGATGATTCGCGAGTAGGGTGATTGTTTATTTTATGTTGACCGCGTCGCACTGATGATTCGCGAGCGGGGTAATAGATCACATTAAACTAATAAATGAAATTCTAAAAGGACTTAAGCTTCATTTTCTTAAAGTATTAAAGAGAATTGGCCTTTCTTGGATAATTGCTCCATGTTGACTTTTTGACTGATTGTCTGTCTGTGTGTGTTTATTTTGGAATGGGCCGAACGCCTCGGCAGATTAATAGAGGCATCTATAGGCGCGACGTCGACCCTCGGCAAGTGCATATTTATTTCTGTTGGATCGGGTCGTCGCCTCGGTATGATTTGCGCATGCTTATATTGCTGCCTGGATTTATTTAAGCTATTACATGCCTCACTATGGCTCGAGATCATATTGTTAATAATGAAAAGAAACCTTGGAAATTTCCTATGAAGGAATTACGCGTTTACTTGTTTCCTCTATTTGGATAAAAATCATGTTAGAAAATAAATCTACTGTTGATATGTATATTGAGAATAAATAACCGTTGGACCATTAGAGTGTGTAAAAGTTGACCATCTCATCTCTACCCCTTCGGGATTAGGCGAGAAACTCACTTAGTACATGTTGATTACGTACTCATACTACACTTCTGTGCATTTTTTTTGCACAGGTATATATACACCTCTAGCAGCCTATTGGGTGTAGCAGCATGGATGACGCTGGGACTAGGTGAGCTGCATCATTTGAGGCGGCCGCAGCTAGTAGTCCCTTCTAGTGTACTGTATTTACTTTTCACACACTGTATTCCGGGCGGATATTGTATTTTATTTCTCTTATCAGTAGTTGCTCATGTACTTGTGACACTGGGTTTCTGGGATGGTTTACAACGGATTTGTACTAAGTGTCATTATTTAAATTTGAATTCAAGTAGTGAACTTTTATTTAAAAAAATGGAAGAAAAAAACTTACATTTTCAAAAGTACTAAAAGAGGAATTAATTGATAATTTAGTTGGCTGGCCTGACAGAGGTGTCCGGCGCCACCACGACCCTTAGTGGATTTTGGGTCGTGATATGTTCAGGCACCGGCAGTGCCTATTGCAATTCCTGGTCTCTAGGAGGCTTTAGCTCAGATCCTGTCCGCCTGCACTGGTCTAGCTCAGGCAGTCTCAACCGCTACTGCCGCAGCTACTTCTCAGACCGTGGGTAGTCTTCAGACCCCCGCAGCTCGCACACCCGAGCAGGTTGTTCAGGGATTGCAGACACCAGGAGCAGCCCCAATTCAGCCAGTTGCACCGGTTGCTCTAGTTGTGCCAGTCGCACCAGCTCTAGATTATGTGGTTCCAGCTATGCCAGATGACGAGCAATGTCGACTAGAGAGGTTCGGTAGACTCCAGCCTCCGACGTTCAGTGGTATTGAGGGACGAGGATGCCCAGGGATTTCTAGACAAGTGTCAGCGTATGCTTCGCACTGCAGGGATTTTGGAGTCGAGTAGAGTGGCTTTTACTACCTTCCAGTTCTCAGGGTCTGCATTTACATGGTGGGAGGAGTTTGAGAGGCGTAGGCCTGTTGGAGAAGCGCCCCTTACTTGGCAGCAGTTCTCCACTCTCTTTCTGGACAAGTATGTACCGCAGTCTCACAGGGAGGAGCTGCGTCGCCAGTTCGAGTGGTTGATTCAAGGGGACATGACTGTGACCCAGTATGAGTTGAGGTTTATGCAGTTAGCTCGTCATGCTACTTGGATGATCCCGACTAATCGGGAGAGGATTAGGAGGTTCGTGGATGGCCTCAACTATCCAATCCGCATTTTGATGACTAGAGAGAGGGTTGTAGCCACTTCGTTTGAGGAGGTAGTTGACATGGCACGACAGATTGAGACAGATCGCCGTCGGGAGCATGAAGAAAGGGAAGCCAAGAGGCCTCGAGGTTCAGGTAGCTTCACTGGTGCTCCATCTAGGGGCCAGTTCCAGCGTGGCAGAGGTCGTTCCATTAGGCCTCCTGAGTCAAGTCGCCCAGAGTACAGTGGGACTTCTTCAGGCCGTGGTCGTCAGGGATTTCAGCAGGGACAGTCTTCACTTAGTGCCCTTCCAGCTCAGAGCTCTAATCCTGCTTCTTCAGCCCAGGGTTCTTCAGCAGCGAGGGGTTCTCTCCAGTCCCCTTCTCCAACACCGGGTAGTTGCTACGAGTGCGGTGAGTTTGGCCACATGAGGAGACAGTGTCCTCGGCTTCGTGGTGGTCGGTCTCAGCAGAGAGATCAGCCCTCCTCTTCTACTCCATCTACTTCAGCACCATCCCAGTCAGGTAGGAGTGGGGGCCAGACAGCTACAGTCCGCCCTAGGGGTGGAGACCGATCTGGTGGTGGTCAGGCTCGATTCTATGCTCTCCCAAACATGAGGGACGCCATTGCGTCAGATGCTATTATCAAAGGTATTATCTAAGTCTGCCATAGGGATGCTTCTATTTTATTTGATCCCGGGTCTACATACTCTTATGTGTCTTCATATTTTGCTCATCACCTGGGTACGACCCGTGGTTGTCTTGCGTTGCCTTCGCATGTATCTACCCCGGTGGGTGATACTATTATTGTGGATCATGTATATCAATCTTGTCTGGTGACTATTGGGGGTATGGATACCCGAGTTGACTTGTTGTTGTTGGGTATGGTAGATTTTAATATGATTCTGGGTATGGATTGGCTATCTCCGTCCCATGCTATTCTGGACTGTCATGCCAAGACAGTTACGTTGGCTATTCCGGGTGTTCCGAGGATTGAGTGGCGAGGTATGACCGATTATGTTCCTAGCAGGGTGATTTCCTTCCTAAAGACCCAGCGGATGGTTGGGAAAGGTTGTCTATCGTACTTTGATTTTGTGAGAGATGTTGGAGCTGAGACTCCTAGTCTTGATTTTGTGCTCGTTGTGAGGGATTTCGCAGATGTGTTTCTAGCAGACCCCCCGGGCATGCTGCCGGATAGGAACATTGATTTTGGTATTGATCTGGTGCGGGGCACTCAGCCCATCTTTATTCCTCCCTATCGTATGGCACCAGCTAAGTTAAAGTAATTGAAGGAGCAGCTTCAGGAACTCCTAGATAAGGGGTTCATTCGTCCGAGTGTGACACCGTGGGGTGCACCGGTCCTATTTGTGAAGAATAGAGATGGCACAATGAGAATGTGCATTGACTACAGGCAGTTGAACAAGGTGACAATGAAGAACAAATATCCTCTACCGCGCATTGATGATTGGTTTGACCAGCTCCAGGGAGCAAGGGTATTCCTGAAGATTGATCTCCGTTCAGGCTATCACCAGCAGAAGATTAGGGATTCTGATATTTTGAAGACAGCTTTCAGGACGAGATATGGGCATTATGAGTTTCTAATTATGTCTTTTGGGTTGACTAATGCCCCAGCCGCGTTCATGCATCTTATGAGCAGCGTGTTTTGGCCGTATCTGGATTCATTTGTGATTATTTTTATTGATGACATCCTGGTGTACTTGCGTAGCCAGGAGGAGCATGCTCAGTATTTGAGAGTGGTATTACAGAGATTGAGGGAGGAGAAGCTTTATGTAAAGTTCTCCAAGTGTGAGTTCTAGCTTGGGTCTATGGCTTTTCTGGGACACATGGTGTCTAGTAATGGTGTTCAGGTTGATCCAAAGAAGATAGAGGCGGTGCAGAGTTGGCCTAGACCGTCCTCATCCACGGAGATTCGATGTTTCCTCGGTTTGGCAGGTTTTTATCGCCAGTTCATTCAGGGTTTTTCATCTATTGCTTTGCCCTTGACCAAATTGATGCAGAAGGGTGCACCATTTTTATGGTCAGATGAGTGCGAGGAGAGCTTTCAGAAGCTCAAGGCAGCTTTGACCACAGCTCTAGTGTTAGTTTTGCCATCAGATTCAGGTTCTTACACCGTGTATTGTGATGCTTCGAGAGTTAGGATCAGATGTATGTTAATGCAGGAGGGTAGAGTCATTGCATATGCTTCTCGTCAGTTGAAGCCCCATGAGAAGAACTACCCTGTACATGATTTGGAGTTGGCTGCTATAGTTCATGCTTTGAATATTTGGAGGCACTACCTATATGGCGTATCTTGTGAGGTGTATACCGATCATCGTAGACTTCAGCATTTGTTCAAACAGAAGGATCTTAATTTGAGGCAGCGGAGGTGGCTTGAGTTGCTCAAGGATTATGACATTACCATTTTGTATCATCCGGGGAAGGCCAATGTAGTGACCAATGCTTTGAGCCGGAAGGCAGTGAGTATGGGTAGTTTGGCATACATTCCAGTTGGGGAGAGGCCCTTTTCAGTTGATGTCCAGGCTTTGGCCAATCGGATGGTGAGGCTAGATATTTCGGAGCCTAGTTGGGTGTTGGCTTGTGTGGTTTCTCGGTCTTCCTTGTATGACCGCATTAGAGAGCGCTAGTATGATGATCCATATTTGCTTGTCCTTAAGGACAGGGTTCAGCATGATGATGCTAGGGATGTGACTATTGATAGTGATGGTGTGTTGAGGATGCAGGGCCGGATTTGCGTGCCCAATGTGGATGGGCTTCGGGAGCTGATATTAGAGGAGGCCCACAGCTCGCGGTATTCTATTCATCCAGGTGCCGCGAAGATGTATCAGGATTTGAGACAGCATTACTGGTGGAGGAGAATGAAGAAGGATATTGTGAGTTATGTAGCTCGGTGTCTCAACTGTCAGCAGGTCAAGTATGAGCATCAGAGGCCCGGTGGTGTAATTCAGTGCATGGATGTTCCCGAGTGGAAGTGGGAGAGGATTACTATGGATTTTGTGAGTGGTCTCCCTCGAACTTCGAGGAAGTTTGATTCGATTTGGTTGATTGTGGATCGACTGACCAATTCCGCGCACTTCATTCTGGTGTGTACCACCTATTTTTCGGAGCGGTTAGCAGAGATTCTCATCCGGGAGATTGTACGGTTGCATGGGGTCCCAGTTTCCATTATCTCGGATAGGGGTACTCAGTTTACTTCCAAGTTTTGGAGGACTTTTCAGCGATAGTTGGGCACACAGGTAGAGTTGAGCACATCGTTTCATCCTCAGACGGACGGGCAGTCCGAGCGCACTATTCAGATATTGGAGGACAAGTTGCGTGCTTGTGTTATTGATTTTGGAGGTTCTTAGGCTGAGTTCGTACCACTTGCAGAGTTTGCCTAAAATAATAGCTATCAGTCCAACATTCAGATGGCACCGTATGAGGCCTTATATGGGAGACATTGTAGATCTCCGATTGGTTGGTTTGAGCCCGGCGAGGCTAGGTTATTGGGGACAGAGTTGGTCCAGGATGCCTTAGATAAGGTGAAAGTGATCCAGGAGAGACTTCGTACAGCTCAGTCGCGTCAGAAGAGTTATGCGGACAGGAAGGTTCGAGATGTATCTTATATGGTGGGCGAGAAGGTCTTGTTGAAGGTTTCACCTATGAAAGGCGTCATGAGATTTGGAAAGAAAGGGAAGCTGAGTCCACGGTTCATTGGTCCTTTAGAGATACTCAGGAGGATTGGGGAGGTGGCATATATGCTGGCTTTGCCACCCAGATTATCAAGGGTTCATCCGGTATTTCATGTTTCTATGCTCCGGAAGTATGTTGGAGACCCGTCTCATGTGTTAGACTTCAGTACGGTTCAGTTAGATGATGAGTTGACATATGATGTGGAGCTAGTGGCTATTTTGGGTCATCAAATTCAAAGATTGAGATCAAAGGATATAGCCTCGGTGAAGGTTCAGAGGAGGGGTCGGCCCGTGGAGGAGGCTACTTGGGAGACCGAGCGAGAAATGCGGAGCAGATATCCTCACTTGTTTGAGACTCTAGGTATGTTTCTTGACCCGCTCGAGGGCGAGCATTTATTTTAGTTGGGGAGGATGTGATGACCCAGCCCGTTGTCACGTGAGTTACCGCCCCGTTTCCCCCATATTATGTTGCTCTATGTTTCAATATCAGTATTTGAGTTGATCGGGTAGAATTGGATTGGTTTTAGTTGGAAATGAGGCACTTAGCCTCTTAAAGGGAAGCTTGTTTTGGAAAAGTCAACCGGAAGTTGATTATATAGTTAGAGGGCTCGAATTTGAATTCCGGTGATTCGGTTAGCTTCGGGGGATGATTTGCGACTTAGGAGTGCGATTGGAATTGAATTTGGAGGTCCGGTGTAGAATTAGGCTTGAATTGGCGAAGTTTGAATTTTGGCGAATTCTGGTTGATAGGTGAGATTTTGATCCAGGGGTTGGAATGGAATTACGAGAGTTGCACTAGCTCCGTTAGGTGATTTTGGATGTGTGGGTAAAATTTTAGGTCATTTGGACGTCGTTTGGTTGGGTTTTTGATCGAATGTGAGTTTTGGAAGAATTTGATAAACTTAGGCTTGAATTCGTGGTGAATTGATGATTTTTGTTTTGTTTGATGTGTTTTGATGATTGGAACAAGTTCGTATGATGTTTTGGGGTATGTTGATGTTTTTGGTTGAGGTACCGGGGGCCTCGGGGTGATTTCGGGTGATCAACGGAAGGATCTTGGTCTTGGCGAGTTGCAGAAATTGCAACAGCAGTTGCAAGCATATTTTTGGCTTCGCGTTTGCGTAGGTCCATTCGCGATCGCGTAGGTGTAAGTTCTTGGCCTTCGCGTTCGAGAGGCATAGGCCGCATTCGCGTAGGTCTGGGGCAGTTGGTCTTCGCGTTTGCGGTTGGGACCCCGCGTTCGCGTAGGAGTTGGGGGGCCCTGGTCATTGCTCTTCGCGTTCGCGACCAGGGGTACGCGTTTGCGTAGTTGGGCCTGGCAGCGCATCGCATTCGTGGGATGGGCTCCGCGTTCGCGTAGAGTAAAGTGGCCCAGTGGATTTTTCGGTCTTCGCGAACGCGAGAGGACCATCGCGTTCGCGTAGTAGGAATTGTCAGCTGGACAGAAGGGTTTAATAACATTGCATCCGCGACCTGTTTATCATATCCTCCATTTTTGAACCACCTCAAGAGCTTTTTGGTAGAAATTGAAGAGGGTTTTGACGGGAATCGATTGGAGGTAAGTCTCGTGACCTAGAAACGCCATTTTATTGATGAATCCACCTTTAATTCTTGGAAAATTGGGTGAAAATTGAAGAACTAAGGCTTGGGTTTTAAATGAGAAATTGGGATTTGAGGGAGCATTTGGACTACGATTTTGATGAATTTTATATGTACGGACTCGTGGCAAGACGAGGAATCTGGGGATGTGAATTTCGTAATTTTTCGAGAAGTGGTCCTGGGGCTCGGGTTTGCCAACTTCGTGATTTTTGGTGTTTTTCGAATTCTTTCGATTGGGTTATGTTCCATTAGCCTATTATAATGTATTCCTTGTGGTTTTGATCAGATTCGGCGCGCGAGGAGGTTGATTCGAGAGGAAAAGGCTTAGCGGACTAGTCTTATGGCCGGTTTGAGGTGAGTAATAGATGTAGATGATGACCTGAGGGGTTGAAACCCCAGTATATCACATTGTGACGCTATATTGAGGCGAGACACGTACTCTATGGCGAGTGTGGGGTCATTTGTGTTTGGAGACTATGGCATAGTTCGTCCCGAGTGATGTTCATACTGTGTTATTGACTATAAATTGATTGGTAAACATCCTACTTTGATTGCTATGATCATATTTGGGCTGTGTGCCGATTATTTGGATCCCTTAGGGATTATTATCACTGTTTTCATGATGCTTAGAATGTTTTCATGATATCAGTCCTAAGTTAAACACTGTCTCGAAATGATTAGTAAATTTCTAAAGTTTTAAACACTTAATCTATAATTCCTAATAATTGGAACCGAAAATGATAAACTTGACTGTGCCTGTGTGGCTTACAAGCATATATCTATACTGAGTTTGGATCGGGCAGCACGCCGCAGCGAATGCTACGATGATATTGTGCTTGGGCTGCAGGAGCCCCTCCGGAGTCTGAACCCCCACAATGAGCGCAGGTACCAAAATGGATCGGGCTGTGCGCCGCCGCGTTCATGTGCATTGCATTGCATTCATGCATCGAAATCTATCTGATCTACCTGTCATTGCTTGCTGTTGTTCCACTGTTAAATGTGTTGAATTATTGGTTATAGCTTTGCATTGTTATATTTCGAGATTTCTTACTTTCAGCCATTATATATGTCTATTACCACTGAGTTGGAAGTACTCACTTTACTCCCTGCACCATGTGTGCAGATTTAGGTGTTCCGGGAGCTTAGTCGAGTTGTTTGTTGCTTCCCAGAGTGTCCAAGAGTTGTCGAGGTAGCTTCCTGGCGTCCGCAGGACCCCAACTCCTCCCCTTTATCCCTTTTATCTTTACGGCATTTTAGAACATCTGTATTACTGAGGATTTATGTCACGCCCCAAAGTCGAGGGACATGACCAGCGCTCAACCGGGTATCCCCAGTCAAGCGGACCTGGGTGCCTTTTCTATCCAACGTGTTACCCCGCATTTTCATTACCTATTAACCAAGTGAAATAGCTATTTATAGGAGATGGACTCCATTAACCAAATTCTATAAGCCTATCAATAACAATTTCCATTTCATTTTCATTAGCAACTTCATTCACCATAATACAAGTATTCCAAATTTTATTCATCATTGCCAAACATCAATATTTATCTTTTAAATTCCCATGCCCGAAACTACCCACAACCTGTCTACAGAGTCTCTAAATACAATTGAAGAATAATATATAAATGTCGGCAACAAGGCTCCGGCCATACCTTATACAAACATCAAAACAAGATCCTAAAACAGAAGTGGCATGAGCCACATAGGGCCCCGAATGGAAAGGGGCTCGCCGAATCAGCTGATGGGAAATGATGAGGAGCTACGGTCGGTGGACTGGAGTACCTGCTATGGATCCACCTACAATCATAACACAAATGTAGTGCCCCCCACAAAAGGGACGTCAGTACATTTGAATTGTACTGGTATGTATGAACAAACCTTGCCCTAAGTAAACTCAAACCATACACAAGTTGCAAGCAATAACAAAATCGATAATCGAATACACAGTTAAGGAACAATAAAGCCAAACAAGTCTACAATCTCTCCTTTTTCCCTTCAACATTTCCACATCTATGATTTCACAATTTGCTACACTCGTAGAGAACTGTAATAGAAGCAGTAACCAAATACACATGAAAGGAACAATTAAGCCAAACAAGTTTACAAACTCTCTTGTTTTCCCTTCCATATTTTCACATCAATGATTTCACAAGTTGCTCATATTTTGTTTCAATAGTGATTTCGATCACTTTTCACCCTTATTACCTCGGCCACCCTTATCACCACAACCCACACCTTATTACTTCGTGTTGCGGCGCGTAACCCGATCCCACCGTACAGTTACAATTCAAATACAACACAACAACAATAAACAATTTACAAAGATCAACAACAACACTTCTTAAGAATAACCACAACAATTTACAAGTTTCCACAACCATCAATACACTTTTCCCTTCATTTTCAACAATTCATATGCAATTTAAGTCACCACAATAATTTCCCACAACAAGCCAAATATGTTATTACCATATTTGTTCCAATTGCATCATTTATGATTTTCCTTCCATCATTTGTTTCTCAACTCTTACCACATAACACTTTTCGCAATCATGCATTTAGTTCATTGTCGATTACTTGAACTATTAAACCACAAACACTCAATAAAACCAATCAAACATCCAACAAACCAACCACAAGAATTTCACAAACAATCCACGTAGGTATCACACATCAAATATTCGTACACCAAACAAGGTGATTTTACAAAGGTCAAAGTTAGCCATACATACCTCAAAGAGCTTTTCCTTAAG
>MU684648.1:76356-124564 GCA_026770625.1 Nicotiana glauca
TATATTATAAGCAGTTAATGCACTTAACTTTTGAATAATTATTAGCTAATAAAAGCTAAGTATAATATATCGAATATAGCTTTTATGATATTTCCATCTAAATATGATATTTCCATATAATACGTAACTTTTGAAATACAGAGCAAGTGTGTATGGGAACACACCTATAGCGCGGATGTGGCTGCAAATTTCCATATAAAAGCTCGAAAGCGGTTGTCCCATTGTTTCTCCAAAGCTAGAAAGTTGAACCAGAAGCCTGGCTGGTTGCTTCAGAATTTATGGGAGGATTTGCAAATGCAATGGCTTACCGCAGAGTTCTTACAGAAGAACGAAAAGGGAAGGAAAGCTCGGGCATCTGATAAGGGAGGATCCTTGCACACTGGAGGTGCGATCAGCCTATGGATGATAAAACGAAGAATTGTACATAATTGCTTAATTTATTTTAATTTTCAAAGTATATCTATTTTGTTTATTAACTAAAATTTATGAGTTTTCAGGAAAAAAAGTCGGGGCATCCGATTAACCAAGATGAGCTCTTCAAGGAGACTCATATTATAAAGAAGAAGAAAGAGACGGACCAAGAAAGGTGGGTCGAGGGCCGAGCCTCGACTGTACATGTAAGTTTTCACTTTTCATTAAGAATTTTGATTTACTTTTATATAAATTTTGAAATACTAATTCATTTTTTTATAGGGTCGCTTCACAGCTGAAGTGGAGCAATTCATACGCAGTCTGCCACCTAATGGGTCAGGCATTCCAATCCAACTATCGGACGAGGATGATGAGAGAATGTGGACGCAGGCTGCTGACGGTCCAAAATGGGGGAAGGTATACGAGCTTCCTATTAAGAAATTTCATCGCTATAAGTGTGGAGTGCAAGGAATAGGGACTTCCTCACAAGCCGAGAAACTTGATGGGGAGAGCCTCTCCTCTATGCAGGAGACTGTGGCAAAGCTCACATCCGAGCTAGAAGCCGCCAAAGAGAGAGAAAAGCTTAGAGATATTCAGTACACTGGCATCCAGGAGCAGATCAAAGCTCTCCTAGCTTTTGGAAGTTTTCCAATTCCCCGGTCTCGTGAGTCATCGCCAGAGGCTCGCCTTCCCGTGCTCGTTCCTCCCGTCCTCCCCGTGATCATTCTTCCCATCCTTGACAAATACAGCATTCTGGATACCGTCTTGGTGATGAAAGTTAATCAGACGGTGATGATAATGATGTACAGAACAATCCTTGAATTTTATAAACTTTCAACTAGAAAAAATACAATCGATTTTCGAATGGTTTTGTAATAACAGTTAACTTTTTAGTTTGATTAGCTTAAAGTATAAAGTTCTATTGAACATTATACTTTTTTGGTTATAATGTTGTTGTTGTGTTGTTGTTGTTGTTGTTGTTGTTATTGTTTATTGTTATTGTTGTTGCTTTTTATTGTTGTTGTTGTTGCTTGTTGTTGGCATAAAATGCCTGTTTAGGAATTTTGGTAAGCTGGCAGGTGGTGTAGCTGCCAAAACAGGCAGTTCCTGCCAGCAATATACCAAGAAAAGCGACAAACTCTGGTCACCATTTGGTCGCTTTTCAATTAAAAAACAATGTTTTGGGAAATAGCGACCAAGGTTGGTCGCTTTTTAACCCAGATTTCAAAAAAGAGACCAACTTTGATCGTTATTCCATTAAAAAATAACTATTTCTGGGAATATAGCGCCCAAAGTTGGTCGCCTATTACTAAAAAAAATTAATTCTTGAAGTTAGCGACCAACTTTGGTCGATTATTTAAAAAAAAATTAAAAAAATTTATAATAAAGCGACCAACTTTGGTCTCTATTTTCCAGATTTTAAAACATAATATTGACCAAAGTTGGTCGCTATTTTATGATTAATAATAAATAAATAAATAAATAATATAATTTATAGAAAGAGACCAACTTTGGTCGCCAAAATGATGATATTAAAATATTGTAGCGACCAAAGTTGGTTGCTATACTCTTTACCCAAAAAATTTGGTCCTTTTAGCTAAGAGACCAAAGTTGGTCGCTAATTAGTGACCAAAGTTGGTCGCTAATTAGTGACCAACTTTGGTTCCTAAGGTAAAAGGACCAGCTTATGATCGACCATGCCGATTTGGTCTCTTTTTGGCCAATAAGCGACCAACTTTGGTCGCTTTTCGTGGTCGCTAAAACCCAAATTTATAGTTGTGTCAGGCCAGAAATGGCCTTATGGATGTTAGAAAATTAGCAGAATATGAGACAAAATAATTAGGCCTTGATAGTGTAGTTGTTGTCCTTAATGAATTTAAGCCTCTCAATTTCGTTGCTGCAGGGATTATGGCAGAATTCCTCCAGGATCTTATAAAGCCTCTGAAATCCGAGTTTCAGCAATTAACTCGAATTTCCCACAAGAACAGAATAGTTGTAAGTTGTAGAAAATAAGTAGAAGAGAAAGAGATGAAAGTTTCAGATGATTTAGTTTTGGAGATGATATAGGTATTTATAATACCTCTAGGAGTCTGTTGAAATTAACAGACTCATCTCTTCATAACAGACACCTTTTAAAACCAAAAGTCACATTCTTTTGAATTTAAAACAAAGATGTTAAAAATATTTTCTGAAGTTAAAAGGCAAAAATAATTTTAATTAATTAAATAATAGGTGACTAAAATATTATATAATTGGCCCAAGTGTCCAATCTTGACTATTAATAATATAGTCAAATTCCAATTTCCCTCCAAAATACCCTAAAAAATATTCAAACTATAGAAGACAAAGAAATACTTTTAAACACCTCTTTCTTTCTTTCTTTTTCCAATGAGGTACAAAACAACCTCTTCAGATACTCCCATCAAATACTAACTAATCTAACAATCCCCCACTTAGTTAGTGATTGAGGTTGTTTATGAGTTTCATGCATATAGTAGGTATCTTTCTATTTAAACATACTACTTGTATAAACTATTGACGGCCTTGTCGGAATTGATTGTTAGATTAAGTTCTATTGAACCACAATTCCTATATGACAAGACGGAAAAGCTTTATACACATAAACCGTACCAACTCGACAACTTGTTCGCTGTGAGTTTTAGCACCCGATTATGGCCTTGTGCTACTTTCTGAATTCATAAACACTTATCAAGTTTTGTATTCCAAACTTTGATTGAAGCGACACCCCTTCTCGTGTTTACATAGGTGAAGATTTTACCAAATCCTTAATACATACTTCTTTAGTTCCTAAACTGAACTCTCCTTCTTCCTTAAGAGTATTTTTATACTCATCCTCCTTTTCTAGGTACTAATTTCCAGTACCTGCTGTTGTACCCAATTTTTCCTATTTTTCATAAGCATAAATTCTTTCAAAATAGCATATATATGCATATACAAGCATGCACAGGATTTTTTAAAGTTTTTAAATTAATTTATTTCCTTCCCTTTTACTAATAAAATCCCCAATAGTTATCCTTCAAATTATTGTTGTGGTGATTTAGTCATTGAAATTCTATATTTATGCCAAAGTATGGTTAAAATATTTGTTGTGCATTTTTATAATTGCATTTTATATTTTTAAAGCTAAATTGCATATAATTCCAATATGAACCATGGTTAATGTATAATTACATTTATATGCATAAAATCGAACTTCCATTTTTTTAAAATGTTTTAAATCTATTTTAAATCATTTTAGTAGATGAAATTATTTTGGAGAAATTATTTACAATTTATTATAAATTATATAAAGATAAATTGGCTATTTAAAATATAGCCAGATTGCATTTCAATCATAGCCCCAATTTAACCCAACCCCAGCCCAATTTCTAATCAAATTACCCGACCCAAACCCTAAACCTGCCTACCCGACCCAGAACCAATTAAATCATGGTTGTTGATAAGAGATATCAACGGCCTGTATGAACGTATGAACCCATTCCTTTTTTAATCCTAAACGACCCTAAACCTAACTCATTCTCTCAACCCCACCACCTCCGTATTCTCTCATCTCTTCTCCTCTCTCAGTAACTCAACCAAACCCTAGCCCCTTCAACCGTCGACCTCTCTCCGGTCTTCTCCGGTGATCTCCCATCAACTATTTAGCCTCCAATGGCTCCTCTAATTCCATGATTGTCTTCTCTAAGGTCTTCAAGGCCCATGTCCATGCTAACTTGCATCTAGGGTTCGTCACTTATCTGTTCTTGGCTACTTCAATGTGATTTTAGGAAAAATCGTGTTGTATTTGTTATGACCCTTGGGATTCTGGACAGGTTCTTTCATCTCTATATGGGTTCCCTCTGAAACCCCAATTTCTGCCTATATCCCCTAGGTCTGTACAAATATAGAATGATTTGAGTTCGCTTCTTTAATGTTTTACACTATCCTTGGAACTCTTTTACAAAAGTTGTTGATTTTTCGAGTGTTTTTCACCTTCTTCTAAAAATTAGGGTTTCAGAACTTTATTTTTAAAATGTTGTTCAAACTGATTCTTTATGTTTAAACTCTTGTTTCTTGCATATTTTGACTGATTGTATGATTTTACTACCTTTTCAACTCGTCTTTGCTGAAAGCCCTAATTTTCTAAATTTCTTCATTTGATTCTATGTATTATCATGACTGATCGTTGTTTGTTTGAGCTTCTGTGACTATCTCATCTTGAATGTGTTTCTACTGATTTTCTTATGCCTAACTTAATCAGCTCTATGTGCTTGTGTTCGTCTTGACTAGTCAAGATTTGCCTCTCTGCTTGATATGTTTTGTTACTCCTATCTCACTCTATTTATATGCTAAAACATGACCCATGACTCTCTCTTCGATTGACTCTGAGCTCCCTATTTCTTGGCTTGATTTGAAAACTTCCCTTTAGACCTTCAATTATCCTGTTTAAATTTGGTTTATTTTCTTATTCTTGGGAACCCATGTTACTCTCCTTAAATCAGTAACTTCGAATCCTTGATTTCCTGATTCACTATGTACTGATTTTCGATTATTTCCATATTTTGCAACATAATTTTTTGTTTACTTACCTTATTTGGTTAACTAATTGTTTTACTGATTCTTCATTAGTTGTTCCCTTAATTGAACCCCTATGCACTTACCCCTAATTACTTATTCTGTACCTGATGCTCTACCTGATTTCTTTCCTTAAACCATTTCTGCACATTGTCGTTGGTTGATTGTCCCTTAATTAAAGGAGTACTTGCATTGATTTGATTCTGATTAGTACTTGGTTACATAATTACTAAGTTACTGTTATTCTTGCCTTATTTTACCTAATTTCGAACTACTATATATACATACTCTCTCATTAACATAAAGACATGAACACTTTAGTTCAAAAACTCTCTCTCACACTCAAAAGTTTTCTGCTCTCTTTCTTTGGTTACTTGTTATTATTCTGAGTTAGCCGGCTGCAAGCCAAGGCTGACTATTATGCTCTCATGCCCCTTCATTTTTGTGTTTACTGTCTTCTTTACTGGTATGTCGTGATTTCAATTTAAGTCTAAAAACAATATGTTTATTTTCCTCCTTCAGTTCATCATGCTCCTAATTTGTTTCTACCTATGTTTCTACTGTTCAACTGTAATTAATCCCTTTCTGTTAGTTATATACTACCTCTTAGGATCAGCATGTTTATCTTCTGTAGTCAATGTGACTCGATCCCCTTTTATGTCTAACTGGTTTTAGTATGAATCCCTCTTTGGCAAAATAATTTGTACCCTAAAGTTATTTGGTTCTGTGTTAATTTTAAAGTTCATGTTGTACCCTAGTCCAATGAACCCCTTAAGATCTTCTGATTATGTATCTATGTGGACCTCTGCCTATTATGTTTACCATCATGTGCTCTATGTGTCCCCAATCCCCAACACCTATGTGTGTAGGTTTGTTCCTTCTGTTTTGTGTTCTTTAAGTATTGCTGAGTTTGTTTGGCTCCATGTTTGATCTGATGTTGTCTAATTATGTAACTTTCTTTTTTCAAAGTTGTACTCTCTCTTTTACTCCGCAAAACTGTTTCAAACAAGTCTCTTTTAGCACTGCTTTCTTATTAAAACCCTTTCAAAACTATGTCAAGCACTCTCGCCCTATTCCTAAGTCCCTAGGTTCTGCCCCCTACAGTGTGTGTACTGCTTTGGGATCCTTTTGAGAACCCTTTGAACTATGGCACACTGAGGTTGGCCCTTCCACACTACACTTACTCAATTTGGTTACAAAGTCTAGTTGCGAGCACTGCCTGGGATCCTTGAGATCCTTAGGGAAATCTAACGTGCCTAGACAATGATATTGTTTTTGAAATTGGCATTTGAGGCTATTGGAGATTTGGGGAAATCAATTGGGCCTGCTTCAGGCTCCATATAGTGGAACTTCTTCTTTTTCTTATCTGTATTATGTAATTTGTTCATCTGGTTTGTAATAATTATTTGTAAATAGACATTGGTGTTGGCTAGTAAAAAAGGGAGGATAGTTACATATGTTATCAATATCAATGGGTAGAAACCATGCCTTAGTTTAAGTTTCCTATATGCACATTAGAATCCATGTATAGGACCAACACATTCCAAGAATGTCATGCACTAGATATCATATTCTTAGATTTATTGTTTCAGCATCTCATTTTGATATTCTTGTTAGAAATCCTGCTTTAGAAAATTCTGCAATCATGATGTGCATTTAGAACTCCTGCTTTAGGAATTTTTCATATAAATCATTCTGCATTTTATGTGCATATTAGATACCCTGTTTTTAGGATCACGCTCATACTCGCTCAGTCTCACCTAGTTAAACTACCGACGCATGAAAAAGGGACATAAAAACAGTCTCGCATTTGATTATCCTGCTTAAGTAAAACCGGTCATAATCATGTATATCTTTGCAATACTTAGAACAGTAAGATTTAGGTAAAATAACTTCTAAACTATTTTAATAACTCTGATAATTGTTGTGCATTACCCTACGCCTAGGCAAGCCTTAGGTAATCAAACTTCTTATAAAACTGGAAACTGCTTCTAAGTTTAAAAAAAAACTTGCATGTCTCCTGTGTGTTGATACTCACATAGACATCATGTCTTAGGATCCTATTTAATAATACTTCCCTTGTTTGTAATTGAGTCATGCCGATTACATGCATTATCTGCGGAGGTAAACTAGAGCCTCTTATTTGCTCCTTCCTACTTTTATTTATTAAAGATCTATGTGTTCTTGCTTGTCGCCTTAGTATATTCTCCTTTAAACCTTAGGGGTCTGTCTAGAACTACCTATAGGTAGAGGTCCTAAATTTCCTCCAAGACCATTAAGAAGGGACGGGTAACAGCACGCAATAGAGATCGCTACCCAAAGCTCGCATAAATAACCACTAAAGGGTGGAAAGGGTAGATATGGATATGATGACTAGTGCGCTAATGCCACGTGTAGCCCCTTTCTAAGGAGTGATTACCGAACATTATACTGATGTGATCCTAAGGCTAACCAACCTAGGACTCCTCTCTCCCAAGACCCCTTTACTTGAAAACTTTACTTTAGTTTTTATGCACACAACTTGTTTAAATTCTATGAGACGTCCAACATGCTTTACTTGAAATTATTTGTTTCAACTACTTATTTGTTAATGGACTAATTCGTAAGTATAAGTTCGGCCGGGACCCACCACTGTGGACCGAGAGGGGTGCCTAACACCTTCCCCTTAAGGTTATTTTGAGCTCTTACCCTAATCTCTGGTAATGCAAACTAGTCTAAGAGTTAATCGCTCTAGGTGCCCTAAAGCACCATAATTCGTTAGGTGGTGACTCTTCAAATACCCAATTCCCAAAAGGAAATGAGTTACTACCCCCATAAAACGTCAAAACCTAGACTTCCCCGTCAAAAAGGGAAAAATGGGGGCGTGACAGCGTGGCGACTCCGCTGGGGATACCTTTAGGCTCTTACCATAACGAACTTCTTTTTATAAATTAGTCCAAGCATGTTTTATCCGTACCCTTTTCCCTCATTTTAATTTAACTGTCAGTTTTATTTTAAGTATTTATGGTTCTTTATTCCTGAAACTGACTTGTCTCTCTATTTGGTTTTCCTGTAACTGTCTTTTAATTATTTAAATACCATATTTATTTTTTCCTTACGTGCAAATACTTGACTACATGTTATTAACTACTGCATAAATCATGCTCCATATCATATTTCACTCGTGCATATCAAATCCTATAGCAACACTTTAATGAGTGGTTGCGCTCTTCCTATTTACTACCCTTAAATTTGGAAAGGCTTATTTGCGGTAAAACTAGTCGATCAGCGGTGCAGTCGATGGTTCCGTGCCTTCCCCCTCGAGTTGTCCGCTCGAGGGTACCAGTCTAAAACCGCATAAAAACTTTACTCTGGTTAAAATTGTGCATGCATCATGGTCAAACCTAGTCGGTTCAGTTATGTTATCCACATAACAATCCTTTAAGATAAGTCTTATCCAAAGTTCATCGGGCTTTCCGTAATTCCAACATCCACAACCATGTTTTGTGCATTAATTTGGAGAACTAAATGCTGGTATATTGATCTTAAGTGTATAAATACTCAAGTCTGGTGGGGGTGAGGTCTAACCCTTTTGTTTTGCAGAAAATGAGGCACGAGGTCCCCAGCTTCGGTATGGTAAGCACACCTTCACTCTTGCTAGATAGATGGAGGAATCATCCATCAGATGACCAAATAATTGAATGAAAAAAGAGGGCCACCAAATCTAGCGAGAAACTTGAATATCTGGAATACAGCATGTTGGAATTGGAAGGGAAAATAAGGAAGAGAGTCACCGACTCCCAGAACGTTGAGGGAAACGAAGAAGGACATTTGGCAAAGGCATTAATACTAATAAGCCTACGCGAACTGGGGGATTTGATCGGCAAGAGAATTCAACCTAAAGAAACTCCTTCTGAGACCAAATAGATTAGGTTTACTTACTTTTCAAACGTTATAAGGCCAAGTGCTAGTAGTGGCTTATTTTATTATTATCTTAGTGTCGTTTAGGGATTCATCTATTGTTTACATTATAAAATGAAGCATTTATTGGCATTAAATGTTCTCCAAATCTATCTGTCTCTAGGCCTAGCTGGGGCACAACGAGGATCCCAAATTAGGACGTGAATTTATATTTCCGCAGTATTTGTTTAGATACTGCAAACATTTCAGGATCCTCTCTGACTTGTTACCTTTTTTGTTTTGCTTATTTTTAATTATTATTTCCATCCCCTTAGGTTTGTTCAATCATACTGGCCTCATCAGCATAGCATACCAGATCTAGAGGCCCTCCACCTCCTCCTCCTCTAAGCAACACAAAAGGCAAAGGAAAGGAAAAGATGGACAATTTAAGTGGTATCCGGAAGAAGAATATTCAGAATGCAGAAACGTCCGATGTCCGTAGTACTCTGGCCCCAAATGATCTAGTCCTGAGACTGGAACAAAAGATATTGGAACTGAAAGGAGAACTTAAGCAGGTTTGCAACTTGGCAAACCTGTCACTTACCCTGAATGTCTCTGACATCAACTAACAAAACACCAAGAACCTAGCACCTCTTTAAAGCACACAAAACCAACACCCATAAAATCCTCCCGCACCAAATCGATGCACAACTCCACCCCAGAATCCCAACCCGTTACCTGTTTTGCCTCAACAATACCATCAACCAATTCATTACCAACTAACCACCACTTACCGCACTCCCCAAAATACATCACCGCCCATTCCCGATCCAAAAAACTCCACCAATGACCATCACCAAACCCAAGTTCCCGGCACCTACCAAAGCAACCCCATATATGTGGAAACAATACCTCATTCTACCCAACCAATCTCCTATACACTGGAATCCTCCGAGGAGGACTTGCTCATAAAAAACATGGCTGAAGAACTCAAGAAGTTAACAAGCCGAGTTCAAGGTATTGAGGGCGACAGAGGAATAGAAGGTTTGGACTATAAAGATTTGTGCATACAGCCGGATGTCGACTACCGGAGGGGTATAAACCTCCCAAGTTTGAAATGTTCGATGGTACAAGTGATCCCAAGGTTCATGTAAGGACCTATACTGATAAGCTTTTCGGGGTCGGGAAAGATGAAAATATCCGAATGAAGCTCTTTATGAGGAGCCTTACTGGCGACGCTTTGTCTTGGTATATCAGCCAAAATCCTAAGAAATGGTCCAGTTGGGTAAGCATGGCATCAGATTTCATGGACCGGTTCAGGTTCAACACAGAGAATGCACCGGATGTCTTCTACATTCAGAATCTTAAGAAGAAACCTACTGAGACTTTCCATGAATATGATACTCGTTGGAGGTCAAAATCAGCCAAGGTCAGGCCACTTTTAGACGAAGAACAGATGAACAAATTCTACGTCAGAGCACAGGATCCACAATATTATGAGAGGTTAATGGTTATCGAAAAACAAAAATTAACTAACATAATCAAACTCGGAGAAATAATCGAAGAAGGAATCAAGAGCGGGATGGTAACAAACTTCGAGGCCTTGCAAGCCACAAATAAGGCACTACAATCAGGTGGCATATCGAAGAAGAGAGATGTTAGGGCAGTTGTCACACCTCCTTTTTCTTACACCCCTGTAAAGGGTATAAAGGAGTTTTTTTCAATTTAAGTAACAATCGAAACGGGATTATTCCATTACAAATTCAGAGTCACCACTTGGGATAATTTATGTTGTCTCAAGTCACCGGTTCAAATCCCAAATCGATGAAAAGATTGAGTCTGTATTACAGTTCGCGAACATAAAAATCCGGGTAAGGAATTCTGTTAACCTGGGAGAAGGTGTTAGGAATTCTCGGGTTCCGTGGTTTTAGCACGGTCGCTCAACTATTATTATTGGCCTATTTATCTGATTTTAAAACACTTTTAAACCTATGTGCATCTTAACTTTAAACCACTTTTAATTATTTTAAGGAAGATTTCAACGTCATCTAAACCACGTCTTTGGACCACGCCATATGAAATGCACCCACAGTCCGAGGCACATTTTATTTAACGTGGTTAAGATTTGAATTTGGGTCACATGAAATGTACACCCGATTTGAATTATATTCCAAATTTTCCCTACCTAACGTGCGGATTCAACAAAGTAAAATGACCAATTCATCCAAAGCAACCTTTCATTAATTCATTATTCACTCTTACTATTCCAACGAACTAAATTAATAACGAAATGACAAAAGACCGAACACATTCATTATACTATGGACAAAATTTCTCACAGTCAACCATGGAAACACAAGAGACGAGCAAGTATAATTTAAAATTCATGCTAGTTTAGAATAAATAATGATAGGAATACATCCAAAAGTGTAGCATGAGATTTAATAATAATATTATATCCCAACAACTCAAAACCAGTTCATTTTTCATGTTCCAAATTGAAAAGGCAGTGATCCAAACATAGCAAATCCTTAAACAAATTCAGGTTTCCCTTGAAGCTTTTAAAAAGAACGTACATAGATTTTCAAGCAGAGACCAAATACAGATGCCAAATTTTGAAACGGTACCGTGAACTACGAACGGAACTAATGAACGGACGATCTCGTCAGACCCGAACTTGAACCCTCGACCGACCTGAACCTCAACCTCAATTTCCCATTTTCCTACTCTATTTTTCTAGCTATTGTGCGTGTGTTTGACTATGTATGTGCTCGAAACGAAGCAGAATATTCCAGCGGGGAGGGGGCTTCGTTAGTAGCTGCGGCTCATGATGTTTAGGTCGTCGAGGAAAAATGAAAGCGACAGAAAAGGGGGTGAAGAAGGTGAAATACATGTGTTGGTATTTTTGGTTCAGCGGTCGATTTCAACTCTTGCTGCTGTTAGGTTAGCTACTGTTTGCGTTTTGGGAGGGGTGGAAGCGAAGAAGACGAAGTTTTCAGGGGGGTTCCTTGAATTCCGGTGCTGCATTCTCCAGATTTTGGGCATAGTTTTGTTGTGTTTTTCGTCTCTCCTTCATCATTAAGCATTACCCCTATTATATAGATCTAGGTCTAAATGTTTATTTTTATGCTAATTACTCTTAGGTCCTTAGTGCCCTTTTTTTTTTGTTCCAAAGAAGAGTTTAGAAGGGTCCCTAGGGTTAGCTTAATGAGAATTGGGTATTGGGCTTAAGAATGAGATACAAAATTGGGCCTTTATGACCAGCTATTCTTAAAATTAGCTGAATTAACTAAAAATATTATCAAAATATTATTTAGCCCTACTTAAGTAAAAATAATTATTAAAATATGACTGAACATTAAAACAAAACTATTTTTTGGTATTTTTTCAAGGATAAAAATGCCTACAAAACATTAATGAAACTATTTTTTTTATAATTTTTATTTTCTTGCAATAAAATAAGTAAAAGAGTAAAAAATAGTTAAAATAGCTATATTGGGCCTAAATCAAATATTTACGCGCTAAAATATGAAAAATCTTGGGGAGGGTCAAAAATCACATGTCTACAGCTGCCCTTCTTTGACTGGAAATGCGAAGAGTTTTCAGACAAAGAATGACTAGATAGATTTTTGGACCCGACCCTTATTTGGAGAGACTAAAACCAAGAGAAAAGGGGAATATGACCGAGCCCTAGTATCTGAGCTGCCTTCATATCCTTGGCTATAAAGGAATCAGGTCACGTGTATTTCAGAAGTGAGTGAGATGATGGAGTATGCCGAGGTGGAGAGCCAGTCGAGGTGCCGTTCCGCCGAGGTTCCGCTCCGCGGTCCTGTTATTACATCAAAAATTAAAACATGAAAAAGATTAGCTAAGCCTGTCAACTACGAGTTACAAGATTCTTATCTATAAGTCTTTTGAAGCTTGATCTTGAGTCTTGGATAGTTCTTCATGAAGACTTTGGATTTGAACCTTGACGCTTGCTAGTTGCAGGTGCTAGTTCATCCTTCTTCAGCTTTTCGGATCAAGACCGTACATGTAGTGCTTGTGACCTCAACCATGTCTTGAGAAGCTCACATCTTTCATCAACTTCTGCATTTGGATTCACTTCTTGCCTTTCTCTCTTTTTCTTTATTGTGACTAACTTCTGTTGATCACCTCGGACTGTTGACTTGCATTCTTGCCACGAGCTTCTTTTGTTGCTAACTTGAATTGTATTCTGAAGTGAATTCTGTTATTCTTCGGGTAGGCGTCTGATTGTTGAGCTTGAATAGTCTTCCTTCGAACATTGCTGCTTTCCCTTTGTTCTTCACGTGGGCTCCTGATTACCAACACTTGAATTGCTTTGTTCTCCATGTGGGCTCCTGATTACCGACGGTTGAATTGCTTTGTCTTCCAGGTGGGTTCCTGATTACCGACGTTTAATCTGCTTTGTTCTCCAGGTGGGCTCCCGATTACCGATGATTGAGCTGCTTTGTTCTCCAGATGGGCTCCTGATTATCGACCCTCGATCTGCTTTTTTTTTTCAGGTGGGCTCTTGATTACCGACGCTCGATCTGCTTTGTTCTCCAGGTGGGCTCCTGATTACCGATGCTTGATCTACTTTGTTCTCCAGGTGGTCTCCTGATTACTGACGCTTGATCTGTTTTGTTCTCCAAGTGGGCTCCTGATTACCAACACTTGAATTGTATTCCCTTGCTTTCCAGGTGAGCGCCTGATTGCCAAATCTAGAACTGTACTCCCATGCTCTATAGGTGGGCGCCTGATTGCCGAAACTTGAACTGTATTCCCTTGCTCTCCAGGTGGGCGCCTGATTTCCGAAACTTAAACTGTATTCCATTGATCTCCCGGTGGGCGCCTGATTGCCGAAACTTGAACTTTTTTCCCTTGCTCTCCAGGTGGGCGCCTGATTGCCAAAACTTTAACTGTAATCCCTTGCTCTCCAGGTGGACGCCTGATTGCCAAAACTTGAACTGTATTCCCTTGCTCTCCAAGTGGTGCCTGATTACCGAAACTTGAACTGTATTCCCCTTATCTCCAGGTGGGCGCCTGATTGCCGAAACTTTAACTGTATTCCCTTGCTCTCCAGGTGGGCTCCTGACTGCCGAAACTTGAACTATATTCCCTTGCTCTCCAGGTGGGCGCCTGATTGCCGAACCTTGAACTGTATTCCATTGCTTTCCAGGTGGTTGCCTGATTGCCGAAACTTGAACTGTATTCCTTTGCTCTCCATGTGGGCGCCTGATTGTCGAAACTTGAACTGTATTCCCTTGCTCTCCAGGTGGGCGCCTGATTATCGAAACTTAAATTGTATTCCCTTGCTCTCCAGGTGGGCGCATGATTGCCGAAACTTGAACTGTATTCCCTTGTTCTCCAGGTGGGCGCCTGATCGCCAAAACTTGAACTGTATTCCCTTTCTCTCCAGGTGGCGCCTGATTGCCGAAACTTGAACTGTATTCCCTTGCTCTCTAGGTGTGCGCCTGATTGGCGAAACTTGAACTGTATTCTCTTGCTCTCCAGGTGTGCGCCTGATTGCCGAAACTTGAACTGTATTCCCTTGCTCTCCAGGTGGGCGCCTGATTGCCGAAACTTGAACTGTATACCCTTGCTCTCCAGATGGGCGCCTGATTGCCGAAACTTGAACTGTATTCCCTTACTCTCAAGGTGGGCGCCTGATTTCCAAAACTTGAACTTTATTCCCTTGCTATCCAAGTGGGCGCCTGATTGCCAAAACTTGAATTGTATTCCCTTGCTCTCCAGGTAGGCGCCTGATTGCCCAAACTTGAATTGTATTCCCTTGCTCTCCAGGTGGGCGCTTCCCTTGCTCTCCAGGTGGGCGCCTGATAGCCAAAACTTGAACTGTATTCCCTTGCTCTCCAGGTGGGTTCCTGATTGCCAAAACTTGAACTGTATTCCCTTGCTCTCTAGGTGGATTCCTCCTTGCTCTCGATGTGGGTGCTTGATTGCCAAAACTTGAACTGTATTCCTCTGAAACTGCTGCCTTTGAACCTGATTACAACAAAACAAACAAAACAAAAGAAATTTTCCTACCCCAGTTTGGTGCTGGGCGCATCTATGAGTGTTAATTGAATCATGTTACCAAATATCTCTAAGAATTTGAAAGCTAAATCTCATTATCCGAGAGGGTCCTAAAAACTCCTAGTTATATTATAGCTTTAAATCTAGATTATATCTTCTAAAGGTATGACTCCCACTAAACCTTGTTATCTAAGAGGGTCTTAAAACTATATCCCATTATCTAGGAGGGTCCTGAAAATCACAAATCAAGTCTTATCTTAAAAGTGACAACTTTTACAGCTGAATTATACTACCTTACAGCAAAACTTATGCTTAATCTTGTTATCTAATAGAAATCTTAAAGCTAAGTCCCGTTATTCAAGAGGGTCCTGAAAGCTCTTAATTGAATCCTATCTCAAGCATGAAAACATTGAAGCCAACTTATATTCCTCTGGGGTAAATTTATGCTAGATTTTGCTACTCATGATTGTTTTGAGTTTTAAACTAGGTCCCAATTTCCAGGAGGGTCCTGAGAATTTACGGACAAAACTGTATGGTGCTTGCTTTTCCTTACGAGGGTTTCTCCGAAACAAACAAAATTTTCTGCCCCTGTTTCAATCAAAGAAAACTTGTGAATTTAAATATGGTTGTTGGTTTGTGGCCTTGAACTTTGGGGGCGATTACTCCTCCACTTCCTATTGTAACTTCAGTTTCAACTCGAAAGACCTTGCATGTTTATTGACTAACCGCTTTTCTCTACCACCTTTATTACAGAGAATACTCTGATTCGCCCAAACCCAATACCATTCATCTGTTGCATTGTGCTCTTGCATTGACATGTACTGAACCTTTGTGTTTCTCATGAATCCCAAAGCACATCAATTGCCATCCACTCCGTGTGCATGCTGTTCTTTCCTGATTTAAATCACTGGCCTTGGCCTTGAGGTCTATTGCTCCATCATTTGCCATGATAACTTTGATTTCTGCTAGGAAGACCTTGCTTGTCACTGGTTAACCACTTTCTTTGTCAATCTTATCACAAAAAATACCTTTGATCTGTTCACCTTAACCCTCCATTTGTTGCATTGTTCATGAATTGATATATACCAAACCTTTGTATTTTACATGAACCCCAAAGCATGTCTGAGTTGATAAACAAGACAAAAAGAATAGAGTAAAGGACAATGGAAAGAGATGATTCCTAACAAGAAAACTACAAAGTAGAAACCTATTGGATGTGGATACCAACTCTAATAACCATGACATGTACATGTGGATTCAATGGCCTAATATGTCAAACAAGTCTGATGTTCAACTCTTGTTGTACCTCTAAAATGTGAAACTGGGCTTCAATGCTCTGATTATCCAATCTGATTCACGATCCTTATTCGATGTGTGGTGGCCGAAAGGTTTTCACCATCAAGCCTCTCTCATTTTGTTCTTTTTCTTAACTCACCATCGCCTTATGGTGCCTGTGAAGGTTTTCACCAATAAGACTCTCTCATTTTGTTCTTTTCTTCTTATTTCCCCTGATTCTATAGATGGAAAGGCATCAACCATGGTAAAAATATCATATGCTCCTGGCATGGCTAACTCGGCACTCTCAAAGATTATCTGAGAGGTCTTTTTTTGACTGTAATGTGGCTTTTGGACAGGGTTAGAAAGAAAGAATATCATAAAGGCTCAAAATAACTAAGACAACGGGTTAATTTATTTACAACTTTTAGAATCCATTCTAAAAAATTTGCCCCAATCTTTAAGACAGAGGAATTTGATCTCTTTTTTTCTTTTCCTTTTTACTAAGAAGAACTGTCCCACTCTCGACTTCGTGGGATTATGAAATATTTTATTTGGTATGACCGAACCATGAGGCTGCCTACGTATCTTATGGTAACAAGAATCAGGCCAAACGTAGTTCACAAGACTACTTTTGTTGTTGCTATTTTTCTTTTTCTTTTTCATTTTTTTCCCTTTTTTGTTCTTTTTTTCTCTTTTCTTTTTCTCTATTTTTTTTTTCTTCTTCTTTTTCTTTTAGTATAGACCTTTTCAAATAAACCTATTGGGACATAAATTTTTTTTCTTTTTTTTTATGACTCTAACTTAATTCCAAAAGAGGGGAGGTCAAAGAAACTAGCACAAGCTCAAGAGGGTATCAAATGATATAAGTGTTTGGGTAGCTGAAAGAGGGCCTCCCAATCCCTGAAAATGCCAAGTATAATACATGCAACTTGAAATGAAAATTGAAGATCACGCATAATAATTCTTTTGTGACTTCGACATTGATATCACTGATATGCCTTCCACTTTTCTTTAGCGCTTTGTCAAGTACAGAATCCTCGTTCCGTGATTCTCTTTTCATAGTGGATATCCTCCGTCAATTCGAAAAAAACTTCCTTGACTTTATCTTGTTACTTAAGGTGCACTTGAACTCAAAGTTTCTATCTTAAAATCGTCCGGGATGCACTTTTCTTTAACGAATTCTTGCCACCGTATTAACTTCCCAAATTATGTGCCCCAGTTTCACATTGTTCGGGCTTCAAATGTTCTCAAAATGTCCAAATCTGTACTTATTTCCCTCAAATGCCCCTATCATCTTCAAAATTATTTCATTGCTTCATGACTAAACTGACTTTTAAGACCAGGCCTAGAGTTTTGCATGCATGTCATGTCACTAGAACTAGCATTAGACAAAAGGCAAAATGAAAGGATAGAAGAGAACTAAACAAAGAAAATGACTAGAAATAACAAAAGACAAGAAATTGCATTTGACAGACGGTGAAACTGTTCGAATAAAAAAAAAAGTAAAACAAACCGGGGTACAACCCTGGAACAAAACTAGGTAACACTAAATGAGTTGTTACGAGTAAAGGAGCTAGGCAAATTAAAAGGATAGAAGAGTTTGAGTCACAAGAAAATATCTAGATTACAACCCTGTAATAACCCGGACAACAGAAATGACAACAAAATAAACCCCGAAAACCCCTCCTTGGCTAACTAAGAAAAGAGCGTCTTTCCAATCACCAAACTCAACATCTTAGCCAATGACTTTAGCATCAACAATACTAGGAGCTTTACAAGTCTCCATCACATTTTTCTCAACAAATTGCTTTTGGGTTCCCTTTGCCTGCTCGTTCTTATGGTCAAACTGTGATAGCGCTGAAAGCTTTGCTACGCTTGGACCTCCGAGGATCTCAAAAGAATTCTCATATTTCTTTTCAAAACAAATCATACCCACCATATGCGTCTCATTATAAACAGGCGATAGACTTTGGCTAGTTTCTGCTGCATCTGGATTTTCCACGACAATGTCACCTCCATCAATAAGCACATGAATTGCCTTTTTCAGATGCCAACACTTTTTTGTACTGTGACCCGGGGCATCGGAGCAATACGCGCACCTTTGAGAAAAATCAAACTTTTTTGGCAGAGGGTTTGACATTTTTATCTGAATCGACTTTAACATGTCCAATTGCCTCAACCTTTGGAACAAACTAGCATATGATTCTCCAATAGGGGTGAAAGCCTTTTCTTTTTTTAGTAGTCTTTTCAGTTATATTCTGACCTCGGTTAAAACCTTTTGCGGGCAGGTGGCTGATATGCCTGGGAGGGCAGATAGGACATTTGGGGAAGTGGTATGTGCCATCGCAGGCCTCGTAGGTGTGGAGCATATGGTGGTGCATTGTGGACAGGGTACTAGGAAAGTGATGTGCGACTTTGGGTGTTCTGTGGAGAGAAGTAGCATTGGGGAGGGTCATCTGGTGCACAGGGACATCCATGGGGCCGATATCGAGGCTGAAAGCGTTTAGTAGGAATGCCTAATGGGTCCTGTTATTGGCTGGGCTCAACAACATCTTTTCTATCAATGGGTGGAATGTCCTGAGCAACTTGTTCGTTCCATCTGAACCAAAATTCCCTAAAACTTTCCTTGGGATTTTTTCCATCTGAAATAGGAATGAGCGGTCTGGGACAATGTCTTTATGGTACTGAAAATGTCGCACAAAATCTTGAGCCATATCACCCACTATAGGCCACTTACCGACATCTTGACGATTATGTCATTCTAAAGCTGCCCCAGTCAAGCTCTTACTGAAATATGTCATCAACGAGTCATCTTTCTCTCCAACACTTCTCATTTTACTGCAATAAACCTTCAGGTGGGCTACTGGATCTCCACACCCATCATACAAGTTAAATTTTGGCACTTTAAACCTCGCGGGCAGGCAAACATCAGGGGACACAAACAATTCTTTGTAAACAATGTTACCATGGTCTCCCATTCCTTACTTGCTCTTTAAGGACTGCTCTATGGCTTTCAACTTCCTGGGCATCCCATCTCGCCCTTCGTTTCCTGTGACCGTTTCATTTTCAGCATGAAGCTCATCCTGATGCCTCTACTTATATGAGTCGGGAAACTTGTGGGCAACTTTTGAGGGGTTATATTGGGCATCATGAGCTTTGAATGGGTATTCATTGTTGGGGATAGTGGACATGACAGGAGGGCAATTTTTGGGAAAGATAATTGGAAGATGAGTGATGGAGCTACTAGGGTGATTGGAAAAGCCATGATAAGCGGGTGGATCTGGAGAGTATGGGGGATCATCTGGCACTGCGTCCGGAGTTTGGATAAAGGCAACATCTAGGAAGCTAGGAGGTGGTGGTGGTGGTGCCTTCCCAGTCATCCAAACATGATACATGCCCGCCACGTGTTGTCTTAATATCCGCACCTCTTCAACCAACCCATTGTCCCGTTCGACCAATTGCTTTTGGGCACCCGTATCAACCAACTCAGTTCTGTTGTCATCTGCCATTGCCTTTCAAGCTTATGTTGTAGAGAAGAGTTACCATTTTAAGAACCACAAACCAACCACCTTTCTGCTATGAAGATATCAAAAGGAACAAAATAGGGTCATCCTGTTAGCGTTAGGGCATTTAACAGCAAAAATATCACATTGCGTTCAATGCACCTAGCCACAGTTATCGGTTCTAACATGACTTCGAGGGTATGAAGGTCAAATGGCATTATCCCAATTTATTCATTTTGAATCTTCTCGTTTCTTTGCTTTTCTAGCACTTCTTAGCTCACTCATTTTCCTTCCCTTTTTTTCTTTCTGATTATCACTCTTTTCTTCCCTCTCATTTCTCACATCACATAATTTCACCCTCTTTTTTCTTCTTTTTCTTTCACTTTTTTTCTTTTTATTTTTCTTTAAAAAAAATGATTCGATCGAACCCTATGTAGGTTGCTTACGTATCATGACCCCCCATAAATCAGATCTTTGCGTAGTTCTGGATGATCGAGAATAAAGTAAACTAACTAACTTTCTCATTTTTTTTCTTAATGACTACTCTGACGAGATAACGGAAATAAAATAAACAAATATTTTTATTTTCTTTTTTCTTGTTTTTCCTAGACTTAATATTTTTTAACCTATTCTAAACTCAAGCTTAACGAATTTTTTTTTTCTTTTGACACAAATTCTCTATTAAGGAAAAATCCTAGAAGAGAAAAATATTTTTTGACTTTTTTTAGGAAGGAAATCATATTGTTTTATTTTTCTTCTATGTACAATGTCCTAAAGTTCTAATGAAAATAAAAGAATTTTTTTTCATTTTTCATTAGTTTTCCAACGAAGAACCTCAAAAGAATTTTTTTTTTCTGGATTTTTAAAATTAATACCTTCAAGAAAACTCTTTAAAGAGGTACTAAAGAAAAATCTCTCTTTTTTTAAAAAATTTTAGTCCTAATATACTAAAGGAAATATGAAAGCAAAAATTTTCTATTTGGAGCTCTAGATATTAACTTCCTAAGGAGAAACAACTCAAAAGATTTTTTTTAATTCTAGAATTGGCATTCTAAAGAAAACTTTCAAAGAAAATAAAAACGCAAAATATTTTTTTTGATTTTTTATTTATAACACACTTTTTTTTTCAATACAGAAAAAGAAAATACAATAATCAAAGACTCGATATTACTGTACAAAACAAGAAGGTGAAAGACAACATAAAAAGAAAAACAGACTCAAAACATCAAAAGAAAAATCTACTTAAGCAACTCCTAAATGGATGGTCCCGGGTTATATGTCATGCTCAAACTCCGATAAGTAGAACCACACTTGTATAAGAAAATTAAAACCAAATAAAGTTAAAGCCCTATAATGCTATGTGAGACAATAACCCTTCTAGTTGATACATGCAACTTGCAAGACATGATTGTGACTATTTTTCTAAAATTAACCTATGTGGCTAAAAATGACTAAAAATGCAAAATTTGGCTAACACCCCGCAAAACCAAGAACCTAAGATTCACTAAGAAGGCCGGACTCTATGTGGGTTGCCTACGTATTATGACCCGAAAGACGAGAATAAGGTATGCGTAGTTCGGGCAGATTGGATACAGTCGAGAATAAAAAAAATAACTAATTTATAGAAAACACATTTTTTGTCTCTTTTTATTTTCAAAAAATAATGAAACATGTAAAATATTTTTGGATTTTCTTTTCTCCTTTATTTTTTGATTTTTTAATTTTTCGAAAAATGATAAAAAAGTGCAAAATCTTTTCTTTTGAAGCTCTTTTTTTTTTCTTAACACAATGTGACAGAAAACATAATTGGGCCCCACTGGCTTTATCCTCACACTTCACCCTCTTTTTTTCTTTTCTTTTTTATTATTTTTTTTATTTTTCATTTGCCCTCAGCTATCATTGGTCCGCCAAATCACTTTTTTCCCTTGAATAAATGCAACGTGTAGCACATAGGATGCATCAAGATGGTCTATTATTTTGGGTACACATGTCCTAGATAGACCCAACCTTTGTGTTGAGTCCCTTAAGTCAAGTGCACATGATGTAAACAAACATTCCTACTAGGGATCCGGCATGAGGCTGAGTTATTCTAGATTTAAAACCTAGGTTTATTTGTTCTAGACCTGGCTTACTTGAGCGGACAACTCGAGCCGAAGGAGGGGTCAGCGTACCGGGAATACAAATGCTTCGCCGGCTTTACAACTTGTCCGAACCTCGTTCTAAATTTGGGATATGACTCAAACAGAAGAGAAGCTACACGAAGTGTACCCTTCTCAAATGATTTAGAAGACTCAGAGAGAAGAGAGATTCGTAAGAATTTATATATAGTTCACCAATATTAAAGCGGTAAAAAGCAACATTTAGCACATTAGGCCCAAACATGTAAATAAACCCAGATAATAAATAAAGCCAAATATAACAATTATTCTAAGCTTGAATTCTTGAACCCTGAACCAGAAGTTCTGGGTTCTTGTCCCCAGCAGAGTCGCCAGAACTGTCACACCTCCTTTTTTCAACACCCTCGTAAAGGGTATAAGGGGGTTTTTCTAATTTAAGTGACAATTGAAAAGGGATTATTTCATTACAAATTCAGACTTGCCACTTGGGATAATTTATGGTGTCCCAAGTCACCTGTTCAAATCCCGAATTGAGGAAAAGATTGACTCTGTATTACAGTCTGCGAACACAGAAATCCAGGTAAGGAATTATGTTAACCCGGGAAAAGGTGTTAGATATTCCCGGATTCCGTGACTCTAGCACGGTCGTTCAACTGTTATTATTGGCCTATTTATCTGATTTTGAAACACTTTTAAACCTATGTGCATTTTAACGTTAAACCTCTTTTAATTATTTTAAGAAAGATTTCAGCGTCATCTAAAACATGTCTTTGGACCACGCCACATAAAATGCACTCGCAGTCCAAGATATATTTTATTTAACGTGGTTAAGATTTGGATTTGCGTCACATGAAATGCACACCCGAGTTTAGGAAGGTAATTTTTAAAATAGCGCGCCTAAAGCAACTATGCACTTTCAACTTTGCGAGAGCCATAGATATTTAACTAATGGCACACCTCGATTCTAATTTCAAAGGATTGTATTCAATTAAAGCAAACTATTGATGTTCAGAAGTAGTTTATAAAGGATGGGCTTTTAATGGGACTACAGAAAACTTCCCATTTCGTTAATTAATCTTCACCAATCCGAATCCCATGAGCCCAAAATATAATGGCTCTTTTAATTAGTGCTAAAATACAATGGCTTGTATCCTACAATCACATAATGACAAAGTTATTTGTTTTCATTCTAAATATTACTATATGGGCCCATAAGAAAATAAATTCCACCGCACAATTATATTCCATATTTTCCCTACCTAACATGTGCGGATTCAACAATAAAGTAAAATGACCAATTCAACCAAGCCAACCTTTCATTAATTCATTAATAACTTTCACTATTCCAATGTACTAAATTAATAACGAAATGAGAAAAGACCAAACTCATTCAGTACACTATGGACAAAATTTCTCACAGTGAACCATGGAAACACAAGAGATGAGCAAGTATAATTTAAAATAATCATTTAGCATGCTAGTTCAGAATAAACAATGATAGGCATATATCCAAAAGTTTAGCATGAGATTTAATAATAATATTATATCCCAACAACTCAAAACCAGTTCATTTTTCATGTTCAAAATTCAAAAGGCAGCGATTCAAACATACTTATACAAATTCAGGTTTCCCTTGAAGCTTTTAAAAAGAACGTACATGGATTTCCAAGCAGAGACCAAATGAAGATGCCAAATTCTGAAACGGAACCGTGAACTATGAACGGAACTAATGAGCGGACGATCTCGTCTGACCAGAACTTGAACCGGCGACCTACCTGAACCTCAACCTCAGTTTCTCATTTTCCTACTCTGTTTTTCTAGCTACTATGCATGTGTTTGACTATGTATGTGCTTGAAACAAAGCAGAATGGTTCAGCGGGGAGGGGGCTTCGTTAGTAGCTGCAGCTCATGATGCTTAGGTCGTGGAGAAAAACGGAAGCGATGGAAAAGGGGGTGAAGAAGGTGAAATACAGGTGTTGGTCTTTTTGGTTCAGCAGCCGATTTCAGCTCTTGCTGCTGTTAGGTTAGCTACTGTTGGCGTTTTGGGAGGGGTGGAAGCGAAGAAGACAAAGTTTTCAGGGGGAGTCCTTGAATTGCGGCGCTGCATTCTCCAGATTTTGGGCGTATTTTTGTTGTATTTTTCGTCTCTCTTTCAGCATTAGGCATTACCCTACTATATAGATTTAGGTCTAAACGTGTAGTTTCAACTTTCATGCTAATTGCTCTTAGGTTCTTAGAGTCCTTTTATTTATTTTTTGGTTCCAAAGAAAAGTCTAGAATGGTCACTTGGGTTAGCTTAGTGGGTATTGGGTATTGGGCTTAATGAATGGGCTAGAAACATGTGCATTTATGACTAGCTATGCTTAAAATTAGCTAATTAACTAAAAATATTATCAAAAATATTAATTAGCCCTATTTAAGTAAAAATAATTATTAAAATAAAACTATTTTTTTGTATTTTTTTCAAGGTTAAAAATGCCTACAAAACATTAATGAAACTATCTTTTTTTGTAATTTTTGTTTTCTTGTAATAAAATTAGTAAAAGAGTAAAAATTAGTTGAAATGGCTATATTAGGCCTAAATTAAATATTTATGCGCTAAAATATGTAAAATCTTGGGGAGGGTCAAAATTTACATCTCTACAGCAGTAATGGTAGCCTAGGGCCCAAAATCTCCACTTGTCTATGAAACACCTCCACCTCCACCCACATACAAAGCATCACCGCCTACATATCAACCTTCATCTCCAAGATATTCCCAACCAGCCTCTGTCCATCACACCTATAACTCCCAACCATCCCACTTCCGATCACCACCAGCTCGTCAAAATTATCCAAGACCATGACCAAACTTTGACCGCAAGCCACCCAGATAGTATACCGCCATTGCTGAGCCCATCGACTAACTATATGAAAGATTGAAAGCTACCGATTACGTCACTCTTGTTCCCACTGTGGGATTAGAAAATCCATCCCAGTGGATCAATCCGAACAAAACTTGTGCGTACCATTCCGGTATGAAAGGGAACACCATTGCTGAGTGTCGGACATTGAAGGATAAGATCCAAACCCCAACTGACAACAAGGCCATAATAGCAAAGGAAACAACACCTAATGTCCGCAACAATCCCCTCCCTGATCTCAAAGGTGATGGTATACATGTGATAGAGACAAATGAAGAATGGGAACTTGGGGGGTCGATCGGGCTTATTCAAGGAGGCGATGACTCTAAGGTTGTAGTCACACTTACTTCTATCGTGGTTCAGACTCAAGCGCCAATCGAGGTTGAGGTAACTGCATCAGTACCATTTGAGATGGAAGCGGCTCCACCCGCAGCCACCCCACTCCATTTGAAGTAGAAGTAGTCACACCTTTCACTGTGACAATATCAACCACACCCCTATTCAACTCAAAAGAAATACCCTGGGATTATGTCACTAAGGCTCGATAGAAAGGGAATGCTAAGGTAGAGGAATCTGACACAGCACAAGGAATGACTAGAACCGGAAGAGTCTGTACACTTGAACACCTAGGAGGTTCAAGTAAGGAGGCCACTGCTAGGCAGCTATCATTGAGACTGGGCTAGATGACCTGTTTAGGAAAGTACAAGCAAAGGAGTACTCTGTTGTTGACCATCTGAACAAAGTCCCTGCTCAGATATCTATCCTATCACTATTGCAGAATTCAGAGGCACACAAGAACACCTTAATAAAAGTGTTAAGCGAGGGTTACGTACACAATAACATCACCGGCAGAGAAATGGCCAATATGGTTGGGCAAGTACTAGAAAGTCATAAGATCATCTTCCACGAAGATGAGCTACCACCCGAGGGACGGAATCAGAATCGAGCATTGCATATTACAGTGCAATTTGAAGACAAGTTCATTGCCAGGGTCTTGGTTGATGGAGGTTCGAGCCTAAATATTTGCCCATTAGACACTCTGAAAAGGTTGGACAAAGGTTTCCACGAGATACTGGTAGGAAGCATGAATGTGAAGGCTTTCTATGGGTCCTAGAGGGCCACGATCAGGGAAATCAACATTTGTTTGCAAATGGGGCCAACTTGGTTCGACGTTGAATTTCAAGTGCTTGACATACCAGCCTCATATAACCTTCTGTTGGGTCGACCATGGATCCATGCTACTGGAGCCATGCCTTCCACGCTACATCAAGCCGTGAAGTTTGAATGGAACTGCCAAGAGGTAATCATTCGCAGAGATGGAAGTAACCCCATCTACACTAGCCAGACCATCCCAGCCATTAGACATAGAAGAAGGCTAGGAGGGGAAACCTACCATCACATTGAACGGGTCAATGCCATCGAGAAGGATAAGTGGTGGAGTAACAAAATAGAAAGAATACTAGCATGGTCTGGATATGAACCCGGAAAAAGATTGGGAAAGAACCTCCAAGGTATCACCAAACCAATACAGCTGAAAAAATCATGGTACTACCGTTGGGCTTGGATATCAATACACATGCGAAGAATATAATGATTGGTCGCCTCCATGGCGTGGACCATATTACCCACTTGAGCAGCCAGTTCCATGTCGGGAACAAGCTTTTCACCAGGCTGGCACAATATGGGGGACTGCAGAAGAAGAAGCGTTAGCAGGGTGAAAGAATTTGTTCTTGGAAGATGAGGACATGGATTGCGGTGCCATAATTGTGGAGGAGGAGGAAGAAGCCCTCACGATTAAGACTGTGGCGAAGAGAGCTTCTCTTAAGAACTGGACCGACATACCATCCTGAGCCCGCCGAGTCCCTGGGTAGCTTGGTAAAATTTACTTCTATAAGCCATTCTAAGCATTTAGGATTTCCCATAATTTTGTTTTAAGTTTTACTCGTTTCAAAATGAATGCTCAATTCACCGGGCCGCACTTTGTTTGGACGATTTTCAAGTTTTAATCAAATGCATTTGCTCTTTTTTATTCACTACTATCTTTACATTTTTCTTTTCTATAGCATTATTATTGCTTCTCATGATAAACCAGTAACCGTGACATGTAATGAGGCAAAGCAATATGAGAATAGTGATTCAGATGAAGAGGATGAAATACATGAGGAAATTGTCGGGGCGGTTGAAAATTTTGAGAATAAGCCTAAGTCTAATCTGGACGAGACCAAAGCAGTAAATTTTGAAGATGCCGAGACTGTCAAGGAGACTCGTATAAGCATTCACTTGTCATCAATAGAGAAGGAGGAATATATTCATTTCCTAAAACAATATGAGGAAATTTTCGCATGGTCATACGACGATATAACCGGTTTGAGCACATCTATATTGGCTCACAAGTTTCCCACTAATCCCATGTGCCCACTAGTCGAGCAGAAATTCTGAAAGGTCAAACTAGACATGAGCCTGAAAATCAAGGAGGAAGTTACTAAATAGATAAAAGCCAAAGTTCTCAGGGTGGTTGAGTACCCAACCTAGTTAGCTTCTGTTCCGAAGAAGGATGGAAAGGTCCGAGTATGTGTCGATTACCGGGATTTAAACAGAGCAAGTCCCAAGGACGATTTTCCCCTACCAAATATACACATCCTGATCAATAACTGCGCCAAACATGAACTCCAATCCTTTGTAGGTTGCTTCGCGGGTTATCACCAGATTTGGATGGATGAAGAAGATGCAGAGAAGATAGCTTTTATTACACCATGGGGTGTATATTGCTACAAGATAATGCCATTCAGTTTGAAGAATGTCGGGGCCACTTACAGAAGAGCCATGACAACCATCTTCTATGATATGATACACAAAGAAATAGAGGTGTATGTGGACGATGTCATTATCAAATCCAATAGGGATACATATCATATAGCAAACTTGAGGAAGTTATTTGACAGGCTAAGGAGGTATAACTTGAAACTGAACCCCATAAAGTGCACTCGGGGTTCCCGCAGGAAAATTATTGGGATTCATTGACAGTCATCGAGGGATTGAGCTGGATCTATCTAAAGTCAAGTAAATTCATGAGTTACCGCCACCTAAGAGCAAAAAAAATGTAATGAGCTTCCTGTCACGCCTCCTTTTTCTTACCCCAGAAGGGGTATAAGGAAGTTTTTTCTAATTTAAGTGCCAATCGAAACGGGATTAATTTATTTAAAACTCAGAGTCACCACTTGGGATAATTTATGGTGTCCCAAGTTATCGGGTCAAATCCTGAATCGAGGAAAGATTGACTCTGTTTTACAGTCCGCGAACACAAAAATCCGGTTAAGTAATTATGTTAACCCGATAGAAGTGTTAGGCATTTTCGGTTTCCGTAGTTTTAGCACGGTAACTCAACTATTATTATTGGTCAATTTATCTGATTTTAAAACATCTTTGAAATCTATGTGCATTTTATTCCTTTTAAAAATAGCTTTTAATATTCCAATTGTTATACAAATAATTATTTAATTACACATTTGCGAATCATGTCACGGGAACCGTACCCACAATTCACATCATGTTTATTTTATTAAAATTAAATTATGGTTGGATCACATAAATATACCCCCGGGTTTCAGTAGTTAAGCATCACAACTACGTCAAACCTACGTCACGAAAACCGTAATCGTATCCACTTGGTTCAAACATTCAATTTTTTTTTCCTTTTTTACGAGATTTTCAACACAAACGGAAGTTAGATCCTAGAAACTCAAGTGTTACAATGACAATTTCATGCTCAAGAAACAAGCCTACATCTATTGATGTGCAAAGTAGAACCATGGCGGACAGAAAAGAATTTATACAAATTGATAAAACATAGAAGCCAATTACTAAAAAAAAATCGATAACTCATTACATAAGCCTTAACACATGCATCATCATATTCAACTCACATTCCAAGGATCTAAAAGAGTGTGTCACGACCCAAAATCCACTAAGGGTCGTGGTGGCGCCGGACACCTCTGTCAGGCCATCCAATTAACTCATCGATTAATTCCTCTTTTAATACTTTTGAAAACCTTAGGTTTTTCCTTCCAACTTTCATAAATATAAGATCACTTCATGGATTCAAATTTAAATAGTAACAGTCAGTACAAAGTTTTACTGAAACCCTCCCAGAAACCCGGTGTCACAAGTGCATGAGCAACTATTGGAAATGATATAAATACAACACAACACCTGTCCGGAATACAATGGACAGAATGGAAATACAATTATTAGAAAGGGACTTTAAAAGCTGCGAGCCAACTTGAATACTGCAACTCACCTAGTCCTAGAATCGTCCGTGCTGCTGCGCCCAGTAGGCCGCTAAAGTATCATGTACCTGTGCAAAAATGCACAGAAGTGTAGTATGAGTACGTAATCAATGTATACTCAGTGAGTAGAGACGAGATGGTCAACTTTGACACACTCTAATGGTCCAATGGTTATTTATTCTCAATATACATATCAATAGTGGATTTATTTTCTAAAATAATTTTTTTTATCCGAATAGAAGAAACAAGTAAGCACGTAATTCCTTCATAGGAAATTTCCAAGGTTTCTTTTCATTATTAACAATATGATCTCGAGCCATAGTGAGGCATGTAACAGCTTCAATAAATCCAAGCAGCAATATAAGCATGCGCAAATCATACCGAGGCGACGGCCCGATCCAACAGAAATAAATGTGCACTTGCCAACGGTCGACGGCGCGCCTATAGATGCATCTATTAATCTGCCGAGGCATTCGGCCCAGTTCAAAATAAACACACATAGACAGACAATCAGTCAAGAATTCAACGTGGTGTAATTATGCCAGAAAGGCCGATTCTCTTTAATAATTTGAGAAAAACGAAACTTAAGACTCTTTATGAATCCGTTTATTAAATTAAATGTGACTTATTACCCTGCTCGTGAATCATCCATGCGGCGCAAGTACACATAAGATACATGCTCAGATAGCCAATTAGAATTTTCTCGAGGAACAATTATTCAAATAAACCAATTCTCCGTTTGACAAATTTAGGAAATGATATCTAATCTCTTTTTAAATTCGTTTACTAATCAAAGGTGATTTAAACAATCCAAGTCATCAATGAGTTCATAATTTATTCAAGTATAACATGCTTTTGGATCCTAGACTACCCGGATAATTTCATGATAGTAGCTACGCACGGACTCTCGTCACCTCGTGTGTATGTAGCCCCCACAAATAGGAGCACATAACCAATTTAACTCACCTATGGGGTAAATTCCCCCTCACAAGATTAGAAAGGAGACTCACCTCGCTCCGAAGACTCAAAATCTGCATTCTACATTCATCCGAGGACTCCAATTGATGCACCACGCTCCAAGACTAGCCAATGGTTACGCAAATTCATTAATATATGCTCCAATATTCATTACAAACTAATTTATAGCAATTCCTAACCCCGATTGGAAAGTTGACCAAAATGCCCTCAGGCACACGTGCCCGAAATCCAAAACTTTTCGAAGATAAAGTTTACCCATAACCTTAGGAATTCAAATATATTATTTTCTCTTAATTCCATACTCAAATCGTGGCTAAAATCCAAGATTATAATTTTCTAGGTTTTCCACCAAAACCCCAACTTTTATACTAATTTTCATGCCTAAATCCATGTATAAACCTTGTATTTAACTCAAAGTTAGCATAAATTACTTACCTCATGACAAGTGACGAAAATGGCATCCCCAAGCTGCTCCCCATCAACTCCAATGGAAGAAAAATGGGGTTGAAATGAACTCAACCCCGAACTTAAAACATCCTCACTGCCCCAGCTGCTTCCGCTTCTGCGGCATTTTGTCCGCTTCTGCGGATGTTGCTTATGCGACTTTTAGCCGCTTCTGCGGGCTAAAGGGGAGCGGACCGCTTCTGCGGTCTGAGGGCCGCTTAAGCGGAACCGTTTCTGCGGTCCCTGGGCCGCTTCTGCGATGCCTGGCTGCTCCATGCCAGCCTCTTCTGCGGCTTTTCCTTCGCTTCTGCGGGGCCGCTTTTGCGGTCCCAAATCCACAGAAGCGAAAATACAAGAAGCAGCAGCCCCCAGCCTTCTCAAAAATAAAATTTTGATCCAATAACCACCCGGAACTCACCCGAGGCCCCCAACCAATCATACCAACCAGTGCCAAAACACGTTACGGACTCGCTCGAGGCCTCAAATCACATCAAACAACGCTAAAATAATCAATCGACCTCCAATCCAAGCTTTATGAACTTGAACTTTCCAACTTATATTTCTGATGTTTAAACCTATCAAATCACGTCCGGTTGACTTCAAATTTTGCACATAAGTCACATTTGACATTGCAGACCTACTCCAACCTTCGGAATTGGATTCCGACCCTGATGTCAAAAAGTCAACCCCCCGGTCAAACTCTTCAAAAACCTTCAAATTGTTATTTTTAGCCAAATGGCTTCAAAATGGTCCACGGACCTCCGAATTCACTTCCGATCCCGCTCCCAACTCCAGAATCACCATACGGAGCTACTCCTAGTCTCAGAATTCCAAACGGACATTGATAGCATCGAAATGCACCTCAAACCAAACTTGTGAAATTTCTTCTAAAATGCTAACTTCCACAATAGGCGCCAAAATGCCCCCGGGTTATCCAAATCTGAACCGGGCATACGCCCAAGTCCGATATCATTATACGAACCTGCTGGAACCTTCAGATCCTGATTCCGAGGTCGTTTACCCAAACTTCCAATCCTAGTTCATTCTTTAAACTTTAAGCTTCTAAAATGAGAATTTTCACTTAATTTTAACTTCGATCTTTCTGAATTTAAGTTTTGACCATGCGGACAAGTCATAATACCCGAAATGAAGCTGTTCATGGCCTCCGACTACTGAAAGGAGCGCTGGTATTCAAAATGACCGGTCGGGTCGTTACATTCTCTCCCACTTAAACATACGTTTGTCCTCGAACTTGTTGAGAACTACACTGGAGTAGTCTGAAATCACTGTTTAACTTCTCATGCACCTCCCTGTGCTACCCCAACTTACCTGAACACATTAGCTTGATAGATTTTGAAGATATTCCCTTTTATTCAAGCAAATAAGCCTTAGAGTCCAATTCCAACATCCGAAATTCTTTGGCAGGCCTGTTTCCAACATACGGTCACCATATCAATCACTATACGCTATACTCAAACATGACTGCATAACTCTGCTGAATTCACACTTTGCATCACTTTACTCATAGGACCACAAAAATATTTCTGTTTGAATTAATCGAAATTCCACGAATCCGATGCTCTGATTGCACCTTCTAACCTACATGGGCCTTGCTCTAACCTTTACAACACCTACACGGTGGAAGAGAGGATGCCTAAATTCATAACCAACTGTTGAATCAACAAATCATTAGGTCTGTCCCCTGACATGAGTCATTGCCTCTTTCTGAACCATCTAATGGTCTTAGCTCCTTAATATACTTCGTTTAATCAGATTTGCACTGATCCTAAATCCCACAATCTCATCTTACCCAGTACGAACTGCTCAGGTCGTAAGCCACTCTGAATGCGATAAAAAGTCTCATATGAATCCAGAATGTGCCAATAGGCCACCAATCCAAACACAACACAAACGAAAATCGAAATCTGGAAGGAATTACCTAACCCCCGCACTAATACAGACTTTCATTAAAAGATAGGAAGCGAAACACACAAGGAAATAGCATATAGAAAAACCAGACTCGATATTACACTGTTGAGGTGCGCAACCCGATCCAAATAACATACCCGTGGCGGCGTGCCACCCGATCCGCACATAGATCTCACACAAGGAGATTGCACTTCGAGCTAAATCTGCTCATTGCGATAAAAATATCAAATTTTGATCGTAAGCACGCTAAGTGCATAATACCATCATTGAGAAATCAAATAGCGCTATAGGCTACAAAACTCAAGCACAACTGAGGTGCGATACCATATCTAAATCTCAAGAGCTATCCTGCTCACATAACATCGTCGCAATGAGCAACCTCAACACATAGGAATTTATTAAGCCGTCTTACAACTCATACGACACAATACATCATTACTTGGAATAGCTGATGAAAACATAACACCCCGACTGTTCCTCCATAAGGAACATTCTCTTAAACGAACACAACTGGCATGATATAAAGCCCAAATTCACATTTAAATCCATATACCGACCTCAAGTCGATCCTGACCACATCAAATTAAGCCAATGACCTTTCAAAGGTCCATACTAATTTCCTTCTTCTCGTAATACATAAGAACAGCCGTCATAACCAGAGTACAATCCACAACTCAGAATCTGAGTGCCCTCTAGGCATCCATTTTCAATTTAACGATATCATGACAATTCTTCATACTTGGTTTATATCTTTAATCAATCGAGTGGCGTCGTGCCACATTTATGCAATCTTCCTATGGAACACACTCCCACAATCTACAATAACAATTAACTGGGTCTTACCTCCAACCCACCAACCGCACCAACGCTGATAAGCGATCAAGAATCATTAACCATGATACAAGCCCTCGTTACAAAACACCAATCTCAGGTGACGCTGAAAATAACCCCAACTTATTTTAATCATTGAACCCCTTTCCTTGCTCATCCGAGCCCGTGACATCCTAGTCAACACTGAAGTGCAACCTTGATCCTCACTTCGTATTTCCATGCTACTCACTGCACCAAACGTGCCAACATACGATAGAACACGATTTTTCATCATAACTCCAAAATTATTAATATTTTAACACTCCATCATATACGAACTTTTCACTTAACTCACTGCGGGAGAATCATAGCAACACACAGGTAAATTCCCATAACCGTAGAATATGCAAATCTGCAAGTAGTGGTCCAAGCCACAATAGACCTTCCGAAATCTGCTTCCACATAACAAGCCACAACCGTAGAATGGTTTAGAATGTTATCAATTACGGTGACCGACAAACCTCACACGTACCGCCACAATTCAAACGCATAACTCGATCATGCTGAATGAATGGATCATAGACCCCAACATGCCAAATTCAACTATGGCTAATCAATCCCTTTCCTTCCAATTTATCCTTGATTGCTTTGGAAATAATACTAACTCTCTTCAACACATAACATAGTCCCTCTACACTCTCCCCGAGTGACCTTGAATTGCGAGAACATGTTGTCTCAAATCTCACGAATTATTTCACATTTCTCAAATGCCCTACCACAAGGTAGCACATCATAGAACATTCTGGGTACCTTCTCATAAGCTGCTACAGAGCTTGATTCTTAACTGAACTTATAGGCTTGAAATCATCGGGCACCACACTTTAACTTCTGAATTCATTGGGACCATTATTGAGAGCCAACCGCTCTGACTTGGTCCCGATCATATCTCACTCCATAGATCTTATAACACATGAATACTCTCTCGGCAAGGCACCTGGCGAAAATCACCCTCTCTGAAACTTATATCCATACGAGGCATGAATCCTGAACCTTTTTCCAAGTCCAGACACGAGCCAATAAGGCCAACCATCGCATGCCTCCAACAATTCATTTGCTCGAATTACCACTTGTGTTTTTTTTCTCATAGCTGAAATAATCCATCAATATGCTAATAACCAGAAATCATGCAAGTAGTTAAGCATACAGCCCAATTATAGGCAGTGGGACTCTCCCATATGGCTTGAAGCCATCATTTCACCATTCTTGAGTTCGCCCGACCTTTTTACCTCTTATTGGCATAACCTCGCGCCGTAAGTTATCAAAATTTTTCAGAATCTTCCTATAAATCCCCATCTTTCGTATTTGATTCATTAATCACACTCGCACAACCGATCTTTTTGTTGAATAACCAATATAATTCTTTGCAGAAGCTTTGCCAACCACACGACCGCTAACCTGCTCACGGGGAATAACCCACTTAGGGGAATCACCTCCCGACATCTTCCCACGCTGCTGCACGGGGTACATTTACTATGATACCAATAGCCCATCCTGAGTCCGATTTTACCTTCCAGCTGCACAAGTCCATTCGCTCCTTGCGGACGTCAGCTAAATGTGTGGCAACATCCTTTCAAATTTCAGGGTTATGCTGCACCCTCCTCCATTTCAAGCAGCTCCTTTCTGCCATAACAATCTTCTGCCGCATAATAGCCCACACTTCACATCATACCCGTAGGCTTCAATCACCAATCATTAAAATCTCCAATTCGATCCAAACTCTCTTTAAGGCGCGTAGTCATCTTACTACCAAGCCCATATGCACACCCGCCACTCTCCCACTTTAGCGGAACTCATCTCCTTAATTGATCACTCGACCTTGCCACTCATACTCGGCCTTCTAGAAATTTTAAACACCGCCTGGCATTTCCCACGTGTCCTTCCTCATACTTTGCTGCTCAATTATTGACTCAAATAAAATGTATCTTTGTGGCACTTGAATCCACCATTGCTGCTAACTTTAAACCTTTCCAAAGGTCATCTTGATCGAACCATCAACATTTGCAGTACTGATTCAGTCCGAAACTACCGCATTCCGTGATATCTGATAGTTTCCTCTTCAATAGTATTTCACAATATTCCTCCATAAGGCGAATTGTAGCAGATTATAACATCGACGAACTTGGTACGTCCCAATAGGACCATGACACCCCATCATAGAAGAAAAGCTCCACCGCGCTTGCAAATGCCAAGCCTCATTACTTGCACTAGCCCACATCTGACCATTCTTAATCCGACTACTTTTTTTCCCCTACCGGAAATAAAATACTGAATCCCTTGATTACACGCTGAGTAAACCTCCCTTCAATTCATTCACTGCCCTGACACGTGGGCAAACATCCTACCATCACAACAGCACTGCGAAAAATCGCTCATGAGCATCATGGCAACCTGTGCCTAGCCTCAAGGCTCTTAGAAGTTCTATTACTAAGCTGAACAATAGAATACCCTTCCATAAAGTGATTATAATAGTCCAATTAACTATACCAGGAAAATCATCCCGCACCACATTTGTAATGCCATTTCAATTCCTCAAATTCTCAATTTCTAGCAAGCGCTCGCATCGCGTAAGATCGAGTAGGATGGAATCAAAGGCATAAGCCTCAAAGGAATAGAACCACATGATAAGGAAATCAAGAAGGGAAGTACTCCTAACAGTCCTACAGCCTCCAGGGGATAAGTACCGACGTCTCCGTACCAATCTGCGAGAATCTACTAGACTTGCTCATGACTCGTGAGACCGACGAGAAGCTAGGGCTCTGATACCATGTTGTCATGACCCAAAATCCACTAAGGGTAGTGGTGGCGCCGGACACCTCTGCCAGGCCAGCCAATTAAATCATCGATTAATTCCTCTTTTAATACTTTTGAAAACCTTAGGTTTTTCCTTCCAACTTTCGTAAATATAAGATCACTTCATGGATTCAAATTTAAATAATAACAGTCAGTACAAAGTTTTACTGAAACCATCCCAGAAACCCGGTGTCACAAGTGCATGAGCAACTACTAGCAATGATATAAATACAACACAATACCTGTCCGGAATACAATGGACAGAATGGAAATACAATTACTAGGAAGGGACTTTAAAAGCGGCGGGCCACCTTAAATACTGCAACTCACCTAGTCCCAGAATCGTCTGTGCTGTTGCGCCCAGTAGGCCGCTAAAGTATCATGTACCTTTGCAATAAAAATGCACAGAAGTGTAGCATGAGTACGTAATCAATGTGTACTCAGTGAGTGTCCCGCCTAATCCTGAAGGGTTAGAGACAAGATGGTCAACTTTGACACACTCTAATGGTCCAACGGTTATTTATTCTCAATATACATATCAATAGTGGATTTATTTTCTAAAATGATTTTTTTATCCAAATAAAGGAAACAAGTAAGCACGTAATTCCTTCATAGGAAATTTCCAAGGTTTCTTTTCATTATTAACAATATGATCTCAAGCCATAGTGAGGCATGTAACAGCTTAAATAAATCCAGGTAGCAATATAAGCATGCGCAAATCATACCGAGGCGACGACCCGATCCAACAGAAATAAATGTGCACTTGCCAAGGGTCGACGACGCGTCTATAGATGCATCTATTAATCTGCCGAGGCGTTCGGCCCGGTCCAAAATAAACACACATAGACAGACAATCAGTCAAGAATTCAACGTGGTGTAATTATCCCAGAAAGGCCAATTCTCTTTAATAATTTGAGAAAAACGAAGCTTAAGTCTCTTTAGGAATCCGTTTATTAAATTAAATGTGACTTATTACCCTGCTCGCGAATCATCCATGCAGCGCAAGTACACATAATATGCATGCTCAGATAGCCAATTAGAATTTTATCGAGGAACAATTATTCAAATAAACAAATTCTCTATTTGACAAATTCAGGAAATGATGTTTAATCTCTTTTTAAATTTGTTTACTAATCAAAGGTGATTTAAACAATCCAAGTCATCAATGAGTTCATAATTTATTCAAGTATAACATGCTTTTGGGTCCTAGACTACCCGGATAATTGTATGATAGTAGCTACGCACGGACTCTCGTCACCTCGTGCGTACGTAGTCCCCCAAATAGGAGCACATAACCAATTTAACTCACCTATGGGGTAAATTCCCCCTCACAAGATTAGAAAGCAGACTCACCTCGCTCCGAAGACTCAAGATCGGCATTCTACATTCTTCCGAGGACTCCAATTGATGCACCACGCTCCAAGACTAGCCAATGGTTACGCAAATCCATTAATATATGCTCTAATATTCATTACAAACTAATTTATAGTAATTCCTAACCCCGATTGGAAAGTTGACCAAAATGCCCTCAGGCACACGTGCTCGGAATCCAAAACTTTTCGAAGATAAAATTTACCCATAACCTTAGGAACTCAAATATATTATTTTCTCTTAATTTCATACTTAAATCGTGGCTAAAATCCAAGATTATAATTTTCTAGGTTTTCCACCAAAACCCCAATTTTTATACTAATTTTTGTGCCCGAATCCATGTATAAACCTTGTATTTAACTCAAAGTTAACATAAATTACTTACCTCATGACAAGTGACGAAAATGGGATCCCCAAGCTGCTCCCCATCAACTCCAATGGAAGAAAAATGGGGTTGAAATGAACTCAACCCCGAACTTAAAACATCCTCACTACCCCAGCTGCTTCCGCTTCTGCGGCATTTTGTCCGCTTCTGCGGATGTCGCTTCTGCGAATTTTAGCCGCTTCTGCGGCTTGGGCTAAAGGGGAGCGGACCCTTTCTATGGTCTGGGGGCCGCTTAAGCGGAACCGCTTTTGCGGTCCCTGGGCTGCTTCTACGATGCCTGGGGTGCTCCATGCCAGCCACTTCTGCAGCCTCTACTTCGCTTCTGCGGGGCCGCTTCTACGGTCCCAAATCCGCAAAAGCGGAAATACTAGAAGCAGCAGCCCCTAGCCTTCTCAAAAATCAAATTTTGATCCGATAACCACCCGGAACTCACCCGAGGCCCCCGGGACCCAACCAATCATTCCAACCAGTCCCAAAACACGTTACGGACTCGCTCGAGGCCTCAAATCACATCAAACAATGCTAAAATCAGCAATCGACCTCCAATCCAAGCTTTATGAACTTGAACTTTCCAACTTCTATTTCCGATGTTTAAACCTATCAAATCACGTCCGATTGACCTCAAATTTTGCACACAAGTCACATTTGACATTGCGGACCTACTCCAACCTTCAGAATTGGATTTCGAGCCCGATATCAAAAAGTCAACCCCCCGGTCAAACTCTTCAAAAACCTTCAAATTGCTATTTTTAGCCAAATGGCTTCAAAATGGTCCACGGACCTCCGAATTCACTTCCGATCCTGCTCCCAACTCCAGAATCACCATACGAAGCTACCCCCAGTCTCGGAATTCCAAACGGACATTGATAGCACCGAAATGCACCTCAAACCAAACTTGTGAAATTTCTTCTAAAATGCTAACTTCCACAATAGGCGCCAGAATGCCCCCCGGTTATCCAAAGCCGACCGGGCATACGCCCAAGTCCGATATCATTATACGAACCTGCTGGAACCTTCAGATCCTGATTCCGAGGTTATTTACTCAAAATTCCAATCCTAGTTCATTATTTCAACTTTAAGCTTCTGAAATGAGAATTTTCACTTAATTTTAACTTCGATCTTTCTGAATTTAAGTTCTGACCATGCGGACAAGTCATAATACCTGAAATGAAGCTGTTCATAGTGTCCGACTGCTGAACGGAGCGCTGGTATTCAAAACGACCTATCGGGTCGTTACAGAGTGCCTGGATACAGCAAAAAAACCAAAGAAAATGTAACTGAGATCAGCTTATGGCAACCAAGAAAGAAAGGGGCTCAACAGCAAAGAAACAACAATGGTAATCAAACAACAGCCTCAATAACCAGCCATGTTTCAGCTTAGAAAACTATAAAAATCCCCAGAAAAGCCACTTCCAAACTTTTTAGCCAAAGAAGAATAAAGCTCAATACTAGATAGTTTTATCAAAAAAGATTTTTAGCCATTTTTCTTTTTTGGTGTCTAGTCTCTGCCTAGAAAATGAAGGAAATGAGCTTTTTATGGCAAGGCTTTAGGGCAGCATAACCTGAGTTTTTAATTCACTTTTAACCCTCAAACTCTATTTTATTTTACCTCCTAGTCCCTTAACAAATATCTGAATGCCCTTCATTTCTTAGCATGCAAGCCACCTCTTCACTTCTAGAGGCTTCCCTCCTAACTGAAATTATTCCCTAGACCTAAGTTACCTAAAATACCCCCTGACAGCCCTGTATTTACTCCCCAAAATGAATTACTAATGGGTCAAATTGACCCAAGACATAAACCAATATGAATTGGCCTCTTTAACCAAGTCAAAGATGACCATATAGCCAATGCTGAAACCCAATCAACCAAAATGAGCATCAAACTCAAATTATGACCCAAGCTAAAATATGATCCAATCGAAAGAAGAAGAAGAAAAGAAAAGGGCCAAAGATAAAAAATAAGAAATTTGATCCATAAATGAACCAGCCAAACCAAAATACTTTAACAATTTTGAACATTAACTCGAAACCTATTGACTAAACTGGATAAAACTGACCAAAAATAAATAAACAAAAACAATCAGACAAAACAGAGAATAAGAAGACAAAATTCAAAACCAATTATTATATTTTATATTTTTTCCAAAAAAATAGAATTAGGTCAAACAACAATCAAATGGGCCAACTGATACGGAAGAAAAAAAGAGAGATATGTACTGTATTTTGCTGGAAACATTTGAGCGACTCGACGAACGGTATCGTTTGGCGAACTTTTGCCTGTCTTTGGTCTTGCATAGAGTCCAGTGGGCTTTGAAATGAATTGAAATTGATGCTAATCGATTATTCTTAGGGAGAACAATTGATTGGCATGATTTTCGATTCATTATCAACTGAAAACCGCTTAAAACTCTGAGAAGCGGACAAACTAGGGTTTTCCATATTCTTTAGCGTCAGATTTGAGATTTGGACAAATGGGTGGAGATTTTGGGGAAACTTTTGATGGACTATGAAAGTGGGGTGGGTGATAATTATATGGTGATAGTTTGGGGGCGGTTTGGGGCAGTGCCGCCGGCAGAGACGGTGGGGATTTTAGGGTGGCGGGTCTCTAGGGTTTGGAGGTTAGAGATGGACTGGGTTTCGACTGGGGGGGAGGTGTACCGGTTTGGAATTTTATATGGGAAGCGGATTAGTTCATGCCCGTCTTATCAGATGGAATCAACGGGTAAGATTCAATGGCCTGGAAATGACGTTATTTGGGTTTATGTAAGAGACTAGACCGGGTTACTTCATTTTGGGCTCAGATCTTGGGGCGGGTTTGGGGTATATTTTTGGCTTAGCCATAAATTAACCCAATTTTAATTAAAACAAACCCTTGCGCAATCACCCCCTTTATTTCCTATTCTTTTTGTTTTTGTTTTTGTTTTATCCTTTTTTTATTTTTAGTTAAAAATCCTAAATTAATCTAAATTGCGAAGTTGAACTAATTGGCCAATTACAAAATTATAAAAATCATTTAATCCTAAGTTAAAAGAGAATATTTAATAATCTAAAAGGTAAAAATATAAAATGGGCCACTTTTATGATTTTCATTATAATAACACAAACAATTAACTAATTAACCTTAAAAAAAAGTGAAAACAAAACCTAAATGCAATGCATGGTATTTTTGACATTTTCATGATTTGAACCACAATAAGCATGCACAGAAATGCAAACAATTAGCAAAAATTTCCACGAAAGCCTAAAAAATTGGAAAAAAATTATTTTCTTATATTTTATGGGAGTAATCCATTTACGGAAAAAATCACGTGCTCACAGCTACCCCTTTTTGCTCGGAAACACGAAAAGTTTTTGGGCAAAGATAAAGTGAGCGGATACGAGTGATTTTTGCCCGTTTGAATACTCCATGGATAATGTCGATGCCCCATTTTTCTAAAGGCGAAATCGGGTTTATGACATTTGGGCGGACACTCTATTCCTTCTGGGAATTTAGGTTTGAGATTTAGAAGAGTCGCCACCTAATGATTAAGTGCATTAGGACACTAAGAAATTAAAAAAGAAGAAGAACCAGAGAATGGGTGAGGGCTTGAAATTATCTCAGGGGAAAGGTGTTAGGAACCCCCCAAGATCCACTAGTGTGGTTTTCGTCCATGCTACAATTGTGACTTTAAAAAAAATAAGTAAACGTCTAAAATAACTTCCACATAACGATTACAAGTAGGGAATGTATAAAGGTTAAATAAACATGCTGAAGTAAGGGAATAGGTGGTTTCATAGTTGTTTTAAAAGAATATATAATTGCAAAAAAATAGGGATCAAGTAACGAGTGCAAGCAATCAGACAAAGGAGTGAAATGGGAGGAAATTTGGAAAAAGAAAAATAATGCTGGAAATTCAAAGAGGCTTTAAATGATTTAAAGCGAAATACAAAATTTAAAGAACTGGAAAATGGTAGTTTAAAGAAAATAAGAACGTAAGTACATAAGGAGGGATGGGGTCCTAGGTTTATAAATAACAAGGATCATCCACGCAACACCCGATAACCAATTGTACGCATGGTGTTATTGCGTGATCATCATATCCATGTCTACCCTTTCCACCCCATTAAGGTATTAAAGCGCGGAATAGTATCGCTACTTACTGCATGTTATTACCCGTCCCGATCCTATCAGTCCCGGAGGCATCAGAGTTTTAAAAAGGATAAAAGTCTAGGCGACAAACAAAACACATAAGCAAATAGGGAAGAAGCAAATAGCAGTTAAGGCTCAAACAGGCCTCCTCACTTAAAGGCAAATATATTAGCATGACTTCAAATACTGGTTATGGTCTGAATTAATTAAAGCGTTAGGATAGGCTGATTTATCACATATTTCTCACATGAGAAGTCCGAATTAGGCCTGGTCTGGTTGTAGTTTATCAAAACTGACACAGTTAATTAATCACCTAATGATTTGCCTAAGTAAGACTATAGGCATGATATGTAACAGAGCGTACTGATTTTAAAGAAAGGATCACTGGTTTTATAACAAAAGATCTGTAGATTTAAATGACCTTATGACTGGTTTTAGACGTATAGATAAAATAGATGAGGTTGATTCGATTGATTATTCCCATAGGCAAGTTATGTAAGCGTTATTGGTTTTAAACGATTACATAGATGCAAGAGCCCTATAGGCATGGTATCGAGAATGAAGTTGATTATTATTAGACCTATGATTGTTTGCCTAATGAAAGGTATATGTAGAAGTGCAGAAAAAAAACCTACGATCATGATTTCTATATGCAGAAATGCAGAGAATTAGAGACAGGATTTCTATATGCAGAGATGCAGAAATTTATAAATAACCTATAGGCATGCTGTCTATGTGAATGCAGGAATTAGAAAATCCTATAGGCAAGTTATCTAAGATGAGAATGCAGAAGTTTATAGGTAACTTATAGGCATGCTGTCTGTGTGAATGCAGGAATTAGAAAATCCTATAGGCAAGTTATCTAAGATGAGAATGCAGAAGTTTATAGGTAACTTATAGGCATGCTGTCTGTGTGAATGCAGGAATTAGAAAATCCAATAGGCAAGTTATCTACCTTTTGCATACAATCATTCCCATGCCTTTCCACTAGCCATCCCTAATAGTTATTACAAATTATTACAGACTCGAATGAATCAAAAGAAGGAAAGTAAAGTTATATCAGAAGTTCCAACTACAACCAAACAGCCTAATTAAGACTCAAGGTCTAACAATATGAGATAAACCAACTGCCAGGATTGGATTTCCAAAAGCCATTCTCACCCTTTGGTTGTGTCAAAGTTCCAAGGAGCTTTGGGAACTCCAGGTAGTGCTTACACCCAATTACATTGCATAATTAGATTATAGTGCTGTGTGGAAGGGACAACCCTCAAATGTCCAAGTTCAGAGGGAACTCAAGGTCCCAAAGCAAGGTTCATAGGAGTGGGGGAGAACTTACAGTCTAAGAGTAAGTGTAAGTGCATGGAGAGAAAATTGGGAAAGCCATGGCAGGCTGGTGGTCATGCCCAGCAATTGGGAATGTTGGCACACCCCCGACCAGCTTGTCAGCCAAATCTTAAGAGTTAGGATCCATTGTAGACCAGGTTCTGACCTGAGTAGCAATTTGAATACTATCAGACTATGAGCCTTAACTCAAACACATAGAAGGGGAATAGGTCGTAGGGATTCACAATAGAAACAGATGCAAAGAAAGAACATGCATAATTTAATCATTGAACATGAACAACACAATGAACAAGAATGCTGAAACTATAAAGTAAACACATAGATGAGAGGCAGAAAAATTAAATCAGAACATACTAGTTTCAGAAGAAATAAGTAAAAATAGTAGTCTTGAAAAAAAAGCCAAGTTGCAAGCAAAGCAGTTCCAAAAGATCCCAAGCAAAGTAGAGTTTTGAATTCAAAACAGTATTACAAGTGTGCAAGTATTTTAAAGACTAGTGGTGTAAAGGTTGTGTGAAGAATAAAGTCGTGTGTAAAAGTACAGAAGGGCAGTCCCTTTTATAGTGTAGAGAAACAAGTAAGAAAGGCAAGGAAATATCATTGAAATCAGTCTCCCTTTGGTTAAGGGATTCTGATCCCAATGGGTAAAAGTCAATTAAGGAAAGTGATTTTGATTAAAACCTTTCAAAGTAGCACAAAGGGGTAAATACATAGAAGTTATTTAAGAAAAACAATCAATAGTACACGGTTTGTGCCAAATATGGCAAGGGAATCAATCAAACAGCCATGAAACCAAAATTACAAGTCCAATTTGAATGAACCAAGTCAAGAAAGATAAAAGAGGTTCGATTGAAAAAAAATCAGTGATAACTCGTCAACCTTATTAAAAGGATTTCAGAATCAGTCAATTAGTTGGTAAAAACCTTTTGAAAGCAGAGACCTTATATATAAAGCACACAAATATGTAAATCAAGAAGGGATTGTCAAATTATTTAGGAGAGAGTTTAATTAAAGAGAGGTTCAAAATCATAAGGAAAAAGTGGTACAAGAACAATTTGTAGACTCACGAGGAGTCTGAGAGTCCAGGGTCCCAAAGAGGAACCCTAACTCGCGCACAAAAATCAAAATTGCCAAGAAACCCCCAAAATATTAGGGTTTCGAATTGAGTCAGACAATACAGATGAGAAAACAGGTCATTGAAAGAGCAGAAGTCTTTTCCAAAGTCTTATGAGAGACAAACACACACGATAGAAAGAACACTGATTCAAGGTCATGAGAGCACGTTTGAGAAAACTCAAAATTTAAACAAGTTCAGAAGAAAGAGATGATATGATTTTTAAACAAAAGTAGATGAAATATGCTTAGCAGGAACACAAACAGAGTTCAGTAAAGTGAACAAAATCAAAGAACTCAACCATAAACACATATAGCAATGAATAAGGAAAACAACACGGATTAACATGCGAGTACAGGAATAAGAACAAAATAGAAGAATCTTGTATAATAGAAAGAGAAAAAAGAGCAACCTCATTCATAGTAGAAAATAAAACATACGAGCCCAACATAGATGATCACACATAAAGAAAAAACAAAAAGGATCAGAAAGATATTTAAAAAAACACTTTTTCAGAAACCCTAAAATCGAAATTGAACGATTTTGAAAAGGAAATTTGGGGAAAACCCTTAAAATGTCAAGTAAAGCCCGGACATATCACATATCTAAGAAAATAAGCAAGTACAGAACCTCAGACGGCTTAGAGTTGCAGAGAAAACCCTAAAAATGAGAAAGGTCTTGAGGAGAGTCAGATCCTGAGTTGAAAAGACTCATATTGCTTGAACATGCCAGAATAATGGCCGGAGAAGCCATAGATTTACAGATCTGAGAAGATCTTCAAGACAACCATCGAAGTCAGGCTTCACATCCTTGAATAGCTTAGGTATAATGGTGAGAAAGGGTGAGTACAGACCACCAATGGCCTGAGACGCCATGGATTCCGGTGGAAACATAGTGAAATAAAGTGGGAGACGATTAGGGTTCCAGGGAGGTTCGACAGTGTTTGAGAGACAAAGGGGTTCAAAGTCGGCGTTTTAGGCGAAATAAATTAGGTTGGGGGGTTAGAAATTAAAAAGGGAAAGGGGGAAATATGGCCGGTTTTTAATCAACGGCCTGGATAAAATGAAAGTCGGGCGGGTTTTTTAATTGGCTAAATATTCAAAATAGTGTCACCAGAACCCTAGTTCCGGCGAACACAACCTTGTCCAAATTACCCAAAAATCACACCATACCTTCCTCCGGCCATCCTCTATCCGTTCTTGAAAGTCCTAGGACTCAAAGGTAACTGGAAGAGGTTCAAATAAAGTCTGAACACTCTCCAGTGGCCCCAAAAATCAAGAAATCAATATTAAAGCGTTCCTATGCTTCATGAAACCTGAGAGTTACGAGTTTGACCAAGAAAAACTAGAAAAAAGCTAAGTTTACATTTTTTCGATTTCGTTTCAATTTCTCTTTTATTTTTTGCGCTTGAATGTTCATATTTCTTTCTTTCTGATTTTTCTCTTTCTATTTTTGGTATGTTTGTTTGCTTTTCGTCTCTGGTTCTTGATTTTTCTTGGAATCATCTAAAATTGATAAAATTTCAGTACTTTCTGTGTTGATTTTGATATTGATTAGGGTTCCTGATTGTTGTGTTGTTCGTTTTAAAAACAAAAAAAAAATATAGTTCTGAAACTACAAAGTAGGGATTAATAATAGTTTTCGATAACTTTTCAATATTATTTTGTAATTGATTCCTGCGACATGTTAAAAATTAGGGTTATTGGAATTCATGTTAGAAATTAGGTTTATTTTTATGATTCTGATTTTTATTAGTATTAATAGAGTAATTCTGTTCCGTTAAAGTTGATTGGTTATAGCTGGTTGTTCATTAGTTTATGTGGCAAATAATTTTGAAAATTAGTATTGGGGTTAAAGGCAGTGGGGTCGAAGGGTAAAAATTAGGGTTTGGTATCAGGGTTAGTTTGGGGAATACTAGTTGGATTAATTGTAATAATCCTAAGGGAGTGAGGGCAGATTTGGAAACATAAATGGTTTAATTGTCATACATTTAAGGAAGTAGGGGCATTTCAGGCATAACAAAAGGGTAATGCAGTAAATATTACTTAGAGTTGGGGGTAAAAAGGTAAAAGCAATAGAATAGAACATTCTAAATGGGGGAAGAGGACATTCTGTATTAATAAGGGGGTTAGAACCGATTAGTTAACAAAATAACAAGGGTTAAATTGAAATAAAGGGAGGGACCAATAAGGTAAAATCTGAAATTCAAATTTCCCTCCCTTACACTCTATAAATAGGCCTCACTTGGCCTCCTTTAACAAGTTTTGGAGAGTTTGAAAAAATCTAAAATATACTAAACAGTTTCTGCTATTTTCGATCTAGATTCTCACCAATTCCTATTCAAAACTCAAAAAAAAAATACCAAAAACAGTTAAATTTCTACTGTTACATTGATTCTGAAGGTCATTTTGAAGATTATTTGATCTGTTTGTTCGTTGAGATATAAATTTTCTGGAGGTCTATTGTTCCTGCTGGTTTATTTGCTATTTGCTGGACTTATTTCTGTTGATATCCAAGCTGTGTATCATTTGCTGTTAGACTGCCATTGCTGATCCTATTTTCTATTGGTTGAAGTAGATTCTCATTGAGTTTCATTTTGTTTCCAGGTATATCCTTTCATTTCCTAATGACTGCGAAGCTGTATTGATGAGATGAAGAAATATAATGATTAGTTTGATAAATATTTACATCTGTTTAGCTTATTTGATATAAGTAGAACTTCATTTTAAAATGTGTACTCGTTAGAAATAGTTTAAATTTGTAATTAAACTTGGACTGGACTGGTACCTCGAACCTGCTTCTAATAGATCTGGTATTAGTATTTCTTAGGTTGTGCAATCGAAATAATGAATAAGATTACGGATAAACCAAAAGATTAAAAGGTTAAAAGTAATAGCTGAACTCAGGTTTCATATTACAACTCTGAAATTGTGTACATCTGTAGCGTTTCTTCTAAAAATAACAGATCAGTTTAAATGCATGATTAGTTGAAAATTGCAAGTTTATAGCTGTTCCATTTGGAAATTAAATATGAATTAGTATCTATCAATTTGATATTACTTTTGCAATGATAGCTTAATTCTGAAATCGATTATGATTGCAATTAGTTTGGTTTAAAGAAATAACTTCAAATACTTTAGTAAAACAGCTTTCATAATACCATATCATTCTGTTTTGACTTTGAAATCTCAATTGTCTCACTAGATTCGATTTTTATTGATATTAGAATTGATAAGACGGAATTAATAAGTGTAATTGAATTAAAAGTAAAGGAAAGTTTCTGGTAGTTAAGTAGCCAAATTAGATTGAATTCGAATTAAACTTGCAATAATCTACAAATGAATGAAAATGTTTACTGTCAAGCATGTTAATTTTGGACAAGAGCCATAATGAATGGCCTAAAGTCAGTAAGTGTGAGCTGATGGTATATATATGGCCTGATCTCTACAATGTTAAAGTAGACCGTTCTGGGCCATTGGGCCTAATATTTACACGAAATGGCCAAGTTCGAGCCTCAGCCAAATTTAAATTTTAACCAGGATATTGATACATGGGCTGCAGTCAAGCCCAATATGAATTAAAGCCTGGATTCTTATGAGTTTGTGGCACCAAAAATGCAAAAAACTATTAGGTAATAATAAACAATTAAGATTTCTCTTTTGTTATTAGAGACGGAACAAATAGAAAATATAGTATACTTTAGGTATGACCTTTAATAAAAAATGAGATGAGCCTCGCCGTTTCAGATATACAATTGCGGGGCCCTCAAATAAATTGTTATAAAAATCTTAGATTTAGAAGGACCGTTTAGCAAATTTCACGGTCTTTCTCAAAGTTAACATAGACGTAGATACTTTAGGCACGATTTG